>JAFEMH010000525.1:357500-540000 GCA_022495995.1 Adenophora triphylla var. japonica
TTATTAGATGAGATAGGTATCTTTATGGGATTTCTATGGGGTAAAGACCCGTAGGCTAATATATATAAATCACATTTGGGCTTATTGATTATTGAGATTGGTGAGTTCTTTATGGTATATTTGGGGCAAGACATTTTTGTATTGGCACATCACTAACACTTTTTCTTAATTCTCGTGCAAATAGTAAGTGAGTAATTTTTTGTGAGACGGAGGGAGTATATAATTTCATCTATTTCACCTACCAATGATGACGTAGATCCATGATGATCTTGCATATCGAGATTCGAGCTTATGTGACTTTAATGTGATTCTATGTGAATGATCCTCAATTCACAGCGATGACATTGTAATTCCGTTTTTGAGATTATTTATGTAATTTGTCCGATTACGTGATTGAATTATGTTGAGCTAGAAAGGTTTGCCATGAGACGGGAGTTGTGTCATGCAACAAGACTTATCGACCCAAGCACGAAGCCCGATCCGCTACGTAGGCACCGCGCTCCAGAGCTCGAGGCTGACCCTGCGCGAGGCACGACACGGCTGCCCCGCCCAAACACCTCCACGTTTGTGTTAACCATGACACATCGGAGGCATCCAAAACTCTTTGGATGATTTGATTCTTAGTAGTAGTGTATTGGTCTTCTATATAGCACACCGATACCCATATCTATTCGATGTGGGGTGAAGGATATCACAATCTCCCCGCTCAGGCCCTTGCCGTCCCTGGCAAGGGTAATCGATACTCAAATCGCATCCCCGGGCTAGCTCGCAAGCCTTAAAGCCAAGATTTCGATCAATTACCATTTGTAACAACCTGATTTCAGACACTAAACATTTGGCCTAATTTTTTATTACATAACTGTTGATGGGCCGATCCGTAGCGATTTTTTATACGGTTTTATGAGAGTGACCATCATTATTTTTTTAAAGGAAAAATAATAGAAAGACCTTTCACATTAAAGATGTCTACGTTCGTGGGTCTTGTTACGAAGTGTAAAGGTGTTAGGCACCCACCCGCTCGGTCCATTATTTAATGGAAAAATTAGATACATGGAAAAAAAATTTCAACAGTTGAACAACTTGCAATGGCAGTTTAAAAAAAAAATTAAACAGTTGAAAAATTTGAATTTGTTGAAAATATTCAACAAGTGTTGAAAAAGATTTTGGGCCCCTTTTGCCACGTGTCGCGCTCTCATTGGGTCGAAAAAGGCGCGTGGCCCACCTTCCTTGAAGGCGTGTGAAAAGGCTGAAGTTTTCCTTTTTTTTTTCTTTTTTCCTGATCTCGCCACTTGTCATTTTCTGATTGGTCACTGTTTTTTTTTCAAATATCATCCAAAATTTTCAAAGGCAATTATCTTATATAAAAAAATAAAAAAAAAATTAATTTTTTTACATCAATATTCATAATTTTTTTACTCTATAATTACAGAAAAAAAAAAACACTTTTTTCAATATAAATTTCTCAATTATATTGAAAAATAAAGAATATAAAATAAAATAAAATAAGTATGAAGTATTTTTTAATTATAAACGATAATAATTATAATAATTATTATTATCATTAATAATAATAATTATTTTTTTTAAATTAATAATAATTATTATTATTTTACTAATCATAAAAATAAAGAATATAAAATAAAATAAAAGTGATGGGGTATTGGATGATGAGTTGGAAGGGTGTTGAAAAAATACGGGTGTTGAAACCATTGTAGGGGTTAAAAATTGAATGGGGTGTTGAATAATTAGGTGGAGGAAAGAGAAGCTGATGTGTCAGATTTTAAAGGGTGTTGAAAAAATTAGGATGTTGAAACGAATGTAGATGGCCTAAGGGGATGGGGTAGGGGGTGGGTAACGTGGGGATTTAAGAAAAGTTAGGTGTTTGTGTGTGAGGGTGTTATCATTTTAAGAAAAAGGTTTTCTTTAGAAAAAATTCGTAACTCATTTTAATTAGAAAATTGGGGAAATATTTTACGAAAAACATTTTCTCAATTTTTCGGTTCTTAACAAATACCGGAAAATTGGGAAAACAGTTTTCGTAAAACATTTTCCCTCAAACAAACGGAGCCTTAGTTCCACTTTTTTCGTTGTTAATTTGAATCAACATTAAGCAATAATTTAGATTAATTTTAATTATCCCAATAAAAACTTAAAACTTATTTTTGATACACTATTATATATATTATCAATAAAAAATTTGATTTTCATCCGGATAATTAGAAGTGATCTCCATTACTGTTCAAAGTTTACTCAATCTAAAACATTGAAAAAAAAGAGAAACTAACTTTCCATTTCAAAGGACGGAGGAGGGAGTATTTATAAACAGCGAGAGAGAATTTGGTTTAAATTAATCACCCAAAGACAAAGGAAATAAAGTATACAAATCAAATACTAGTATGGGATTTGCAATGTAGCAGTTCAAGTTTGATCATTATTAGGGCAATCTCTTGCAAAATGTCCCTCTTCCCCGCAGTTGTAGCATACTCTTGCGCCACCTCCACCATATGTCCTGTTGCCACCATCACCACCACCATCTCGGTAGCAATCCCTCGCTAGGTGACCCACTCGTCCACAATTATAGCACACTCCACCTCTGACACCGGCATATTCACCACCAGACCTCCCACCTCCCCTTCCTTCACGGCCTCCAAACCTACCAAACCCAAAGCCTCTCCTGCCACGTCCCCTCCTTCCCCCAGCATTGCCGCCGCGTCCACCACCAGGACTATAGGACTTAGGCTGAGGGACCACATCAACGGCCTTGGCACGGCCATCTTCGCCGGAATCTATTAAGAATTGCACCAGCTGGCCCTCACGGAGGAACCTAAACCCCTCCGCACGGATCTCAGTCTGGTGGACGAAGAGATCTTCACCGCCGTCATCGGGAGCTATAAACCCAAAACCCTTTTGCCCACTGAACCATTTAACTATCCCAGAAGACTTCTTAACGTCGGCCATGATTCCGGAAATAGATTGTCTGAGGTGAGGGAGTGAATGGAAGCCTTTTTTTTTTCTTTTGTGAATTTGTTGAAGGAAATGGATTTGGATTAGGATTGGGTGGG
Source organism: Adenophora triphylla var. japonica (assembly GCA_022495995.1). Classification (NCBI taxonomy): domain Eukaryota; kingdom Viridiplantae; phylum Streptophyta; class Magnoliopsida; order Asterales; family Campanulaceae; genus Adenophora; species Adenophora triphylla. The sequence goes on from JAFEMH010000525.1 coordinate 360,563, forward strand.
GCCAAATTTAGGTAGTGATTGGCGGCTGAGAAGTAGCTAAAGGACGGTTGGTTGAGCTATACAATTGGAGTATTTCACAGACCTGATCCTCCACTTTTATTATCCATATCAATTTCATTTTGAGGGTATTTTGAATTTTAGTAGGAAAGGACGCCTTTGAATTATAGAAGAAAGGGAAACTGGGAGGGACCAAGCAGATCCAGATTTTTTTGTGAGATGAGAGAAATATTAAGGCAACGCGAAAGTAAAAATAAATAAATTGAATTACACTATTAAAGCAAGGGTGGTGATCTACACATCAACCATTTTAATTAGTACACCAACCGTTTCATTATTACAAAAAATTAGTATATTAGGCCCTGTCTTGTCGAGCGTTTTTGTTAAAACGGAGATAAAAAAACTCAGCTTTATTTTTATTAAGCGTGTTAGTCAAGAGTTTTAGACGGTTGAATTTTAAAAAGTTGAGGGACATTTTGGCCCATTTCAAAATTATAACGTCAGGAAATAAGCTCCGTTTTAAAAACTCTCCAGTTTATAAAGCGTATGTGCAGAACGAGCCCTTACCCATAGTTATAAATCCCGTCCGATGCGGGTCCGTCCGGCCGGTATGTCCCGTCAGTGGAAAAAGCGGTGCGGAGCCAGGTTGTATCTTGTCCCACTGTTTAAAAACCACTCTGTGCCGGACCGAGCCAGATAGAATCCGGCTTAGAGATGGATATCATTTGGGACGCAATTTTTTTAAGAATGAAAAAAAATCAATTTTTTATGTCATTTTAACAATTGTACCAGAAATCCATGAAAATAATGAAAAAAAATCAATTTTGTTTCTCCATAAATCCATGAAAATTGAAAATAATGAAAAAAAATCAATTTTTTTTTTCATTTCTTTCATAAAATTACTATTACTTGGTGTAAAAACATGGTAATAGCTAACATTCTTATAGTTTAATTATTAATGAGTTACTTTGTACCAGAAAAAGTGTTATGTTTTTGTTATGTTTTTGTTAACATATACTAGGGATATAATTAGTGAAAAAATACAGAAAAAGTACGGTAAACCGGATACGCATTCCGGTACCGGTACGTTCCGTCCCAATAGCAAAACCGGTGCGCTGACCGGGACGGTATTTATAACTATGATATTACCCGTGCGTTAAACAAACGTCAAAAAAACATTAATAAATCTTTATTACAAACTAGTAAATCACCCGTGCGTTAAACATATAACTTAGACACTTTAATAAATAACAAGTATTAAAAAAAGAGTTAATATAACTATATAAGGGCTCGTTTGGTAGATTGACAGGTTAACATGTATTAATAGTTAGGAAATTATTTAAACAATGATTAACTATACCACCTTTTTTGTAATAAATATGAAGGGGACAATAGGTGATAAGAGGCATTATCCATATTGTTAGAATTATTACTCCGATTGTATTTAATCTATCAAATATAAAGCTTATTGTATTAATAATATCATTTAACGCTAAGAAGGGCTAACAAACGATCCCTAAATGTTATGTTTGAAAATTAACCTTTCGAAATAAAAGATAGTGGAGAATATATATATATATATATATATATATATATATATATATATATATATATACTAGTACATATGCTCGTGTCCGAGGACATGAGTCTTTTTTTTTTAATTAACATAAACATTATAGTTATAAAATGATAATTAATTTAAGATACACAATAAAAATTGTTTAAAAAAAGATAAGACATAAATTAACATCTAATTAATATATAGATAGTATTTCATAGTTTTAAAAATTAATATTTTAAAAAAAATTGTGATTGTTACATTCGGGGTAAAAGTAAAGTAAAGTAATTAGTCCTTCTAGATCCGAAGAGATTACATGAACCTTTTTCGACTTGGTCCACTCAATCTCCTTTTCCACTTCCTCTGAGGCCTGCTGTATACTTTACTATAAATCTCTCCGGTCTCACAGCTGCACCGCAACGGCAACCGTGGCGAGCGGAGGTGGTGACGTGCCTCCACTTTGGACGGTGGTCGATTCCTCCTCCATTGCTCAAAAACCCTCCCCAGAAACCCAACTCCTCCTTCATCGTCTCGCCCACTTCCTCACGATCCCGTCATTGTAGTAGGTCCCACTCTTCCTTTCATCAATCGCCATTATCTTCGTTTCCGGCCCACGGCGGCTGCGTCTCCTCTTCCAGCCGTGGACTCACTAGCAGTCTCCTCCCTTCCGTTTGCCCCTCATGAGTTCTTGACCACCAATCAATAACCACTAAAAACCTAGCTTTCAATGTCGTCGTCTCCTCCTGGGTTCAATTTCAACCAAGCGCTGTTGGATGAACCTCAAGCTCGTCAGCGAGGGCCTTACACTTCGAATAGTAAAGGGCAAAATGGAAAAGAAATTAAATAGTGAGGATAAAATGGGAAATTTATCGATTGCAGCTGATACCATACTAGCTGTTCATTGGGGGTTTAATTTATACTATAGATATATATGTATGTGTATATATATATATATATATATATATATATATATATATATATATATATATATATATATACATATATATATATATATATATATATATATATATATACATATATATATACATATATATATATATATATATATGTATATATGTATATATATATATGTATATATACATATATATATATGTATATATATATATATATATATATATATATATATATATATATGGCTTTACGAAAAACTACCTAAAAAAAGATGTTATTTACAAAAAAACTATTTTTTTTTGCCTTTTCAGTTAAATCTACTGATAAATGCATTTATCAATGTAAAATATATTTATTAGTTGTTTATAATTGATAAATTTATTTATCAGTTTTTTAAAGATTATTTAGTGGTTGATTTTTTTATTAAACAACTGATAAATCCATTTTACATTGATAAATACATTTATCCGTTGTTTTACAGATAAAAAATTAAAAAAAAAATTTTTTTTGTAATATTTAAATATTTTTTTTAATATCCAACTTGCGTGATTTTTTTGTAATATTCATATTTTAATAGTAGTTTTTGGTAAATAGTGATAGAATAGGGCCTGACTTAGGAGCACCCACTAAACTTTTTGGCCCAAAATGCAATTTCCCCTTTAATTATATATAAACTCTTAAGTGTTTCAGAATTTACCTAAAAAGATATCTAAACTTTTCATATATTGCTCACAAGAAAAATGTATACCAAAACAATTTTTTTTACTGCAGAAAAATGTTGTACAAGCAAAGAGTTTATATACAAAATACAATTATACTCGAAGATTCATGAAGTCAATTAAGTAAAATAACAAACTCAATAGCTGCACGTAAGTCAATCGGATTTTCTCTTTTGGATTGGAGGTCATCGAAGATAGAAGTGGTCATTTCCATCTTGTTTTTTCTAAAATGAAATATCCTTGGAAGATCATAAAGCTTTTAAGTAGTTCTAGCCAGCCTACCTTTCACATTTTATCGACTCTTTGATTTTCCATATTTGTTTGATATTTTTATTAAGATTATTTATTTAAAATTTGTAATGAATATGCCCATATTATGTAAAAGCTATTTGTAATTATTTATGTTTGTAATATCTATGGAATATAAAAAAGAAGTCAGTATTGTTTGTTTTAAACTTAAATGGTAATAATGGCTTTAATTAGCACTTTTTATAATTGATCGACATGCTCACATACAATTGTAACATAATTAAATGTCTGATGATGCCAAAATCGTCAAAACAGCCCAAATTCAAGCGAAGATTGCTCCGGTGATTGCAATGCCTGAAAATAAGAGAAAACACGTAAACTAAGCCGGGGCGGATCCGGCTAAAGGCCCTCCGGCGTGAGAGTAAGTTCACGGTTTGTATATGAGAAAACAAATGGACAGAGTTTTCCCAATGTAAAAAGTAACGTACCTAATAATGAGCCATGGGGCTTGTATTTATAGGAATGGATTAATAGAATCCATGTTGAAATAAACTTGTGAAGAGATAAGATGTAATCCTAAGAGAATTACATCTGTTAAGGAGTCATTGTTTGACTTGGATTGGTGTAGTTGGTTACAATCCTGACTGAATCATGAATGTGTAATCCTTGTTGTATAAGGACTGTATATCCTGCTAGCCGGAACGCCGAGGAACACAAATGTTTTACCTCGGCCTTGAAAAATAGACCGAGGTAAATGATTCTGCTTCCTCGTCATCTGGAGATTGGCCGGCACGGAGATATGCCGGGGTAAATGATTTTGTTTCCTCGTCATGGTGATGAAATGCCGAGGTAAGAACTTTTCTTTCCTCGTCACTTGCTGCATAACGGCCCAAGCATGTTGACATAAAAATTTGAGATAAACGTTCCTCGTCATACAAGGAAGACCTTACTCGGCCACTGATACTTGGTTATTTAGATAATATTCATGGCCCAATTCAATTAGGCCCGACTGAGCAAACCCATATTCGTATCTCGGTTTATCTTGTTCAGTGGCCCCGACTTTCTAGCTCGGATTAGGACGAGTAGAAAGTCATCTCGTCCTCGTCATATGGAATACGAACGGGTTTGACACGTGTCCTCGGCGTCGCTTCGTATAACTGACGGTTGCCATTCTGGGGCCCCCCAGTCTTGTCACGCCTCGAAACCGTCAATTTGCATTTAATTCTTGGGGCGCCAGACCCGGAATTTAACTTTACCCATGGGTTTAACCCGATTGAGGGGTTATAAAAAGCTAAATTCTTATCATTTTACTTTTTACAAACCCCAAATATTTGAGAGCGAGTGCCAAGGTTCAGGCGACAATCATTCCGGTGACCTTGATCTTGTTCGAACCCAGTTTCCGGCGAGCTAGCTTTCTGTTGTGATTTCATCAATCTCTTCAAACTCAGGTATGAAATTTCTCCCCTTTTGTGCATTTTGAATCTGATTTCCATCTTCTTAGGGTTTGTTGGGAAGAATCTTGAACATACCAAGAACAGGCAAACCACCATTGTTAAAGAATGAAGCTTTTCTTCATCAATTCAAAAAACTTCAAACCTTTGATTTTCATTGTATTTTATATGGACTTTCTTGAATATTGAATGAACTCCCCCTTTCATTTTTGATTCCCCTTAGAAATGGCTCGTTCTTGGGACCATTCTCCCCGATTCCGTTATGGATATCATACTGGAAATCTGAGGGTCTATCGTAGAGAGAGGTCCATGGTTGATGCTCACTCTGGATGATGTAAGCAAGCAGTTGAGAGGTTATGGTCGAACTCGTCTATTCCTCCAATACCCTGATTCCACAAGAATAGATAGGATTGAGTCTGGTTCACCCAACATTATAGTTTTTTTGAGGATAGAGTGAGATGATGGAGCACATCAGGGCTGTTCTACCCGGCCTCGATCGCGAAATGCGTGAGCGCTGAGAGGTACGGCTCCCTCCTCGGCCTTATTAAATGACGAGGAGGGAATCTCCCTTCCCGTCCTAAATCAGCCATGGACGAGGTCACTAATTTTGTCTCCTCGTCTTTATGCAGATATGACGGGAAGAGAAGGAGAACCCTCCTCGTCTACTCAAATAGTTGATGCTTTCATGGAAGAAGCACAAGCTGATGGCCGCTTGGCCCGAAGAAGAGGAGGCCGAGGACGAGGAGGCCATGGATTAGGACAAAGACAAGAGAGGACCCCAAGAGCCGGGGATCCCATGTTGGAAAAGTTGTACTCCAAATACGGGGTAGACAAAGCTGAGTACAGGCTAACTTATATGGGCCATATGGAGCTGAAGACAAAGAAGGAAGAGGACAACTTTTATTATAACCAAGACTTTGTCCACTTCTACTTCAAACAGTTTCAACAGGGACTTCGTCTTCCCTTGGATCCTTTCATCTGCGAATTTTTAGACGATGTGAAGGCGGTGCCGGCCATGCTAGGAGCTAATGGTACCCGGGTTCTTGTCAGCTTCATTGTCCTTTGTCGTAGCTTAGGGTACGAGCCGACCATGGGAGCTTTTAGATATTTCTACCATGTTCAATTTGTCAAGGAGAGTTGGCTCCTCGTCATTAAGAGTGCGTCCAAGAAACCGAAGCTGCTCCTCCCTATGTCTAGCAAAGTTGCGAAGTTTGGGATAACCATGTTATAAGGGTTGAGAGCCACCAAGGATGGGAGTTCCAGTCTCCTTGTAAGGGTCCAACCTCATCCTTTCCTGTTCAACAATATGAATGGACCCAGGACTTGATCAAACGCCTAGAAGAATTTGCCGAGGTGGGGGTCCTTGATTGGTCAGTGGTTGAGTCCTCGGACCATTATTATATACGAGGCTGGCTTGATGCCGGGGAAGAAGGATGGGGTATCTCCCCTTGTCACCGTAAAGAGGGGGAGACGCTTCAATGACTGGACCGTTCACCCCGGCTTGGTGTTCCATGAGGATTGCATTACGTGCAAGACTGAACGTCCCCGGGACCAATGTTTGAAAGCAATCGACATAGTTGGACGTAAATGTTCTTTTTTTTTACTTGGTACTTTTTGAATGCTTGTTACCTCTGCTCGTACTTAACTCTTTTTCCTCGTCCTTGCAGATTTAACCGCCGAGGAAGAAGAAGCTATAGCCATGGAGAGACTAAGTCCCCAAGAGCTGGTGAAGAGGAAGAGGAAGCAGAGCAAGAAGTCTGCTTTGGTAGAAAGGAGGGAAGAGGCTAATGCCCGTAATCTCGTGCTCAATGTCAAGGGTGACCAACCTCTTCCCCTTAAATTACACGGGGAAGTAAATGCCGAGGAAGCGGCGACTGACGAACAAACCAATCCATCAACTGCAGAGGGGCATAGCCTCCATGTTGATGCCGAGGAAGAGGCGGCCGAGGAAACTAACCTCGTCCAAAGGAGATCAGGCTCCAAGAGAACGCCAGCTGTTAGCGCCGAGGAGCCTGCGGCTAAACGGGCAAGCGTCAGTGGGGCCCCCAACGTTGAGGCTCCCCCTCCCTTAACCATTCAAACTATCAAGACCGTTGAGGAGGCCGACGAGCTGGCCAAGAGCATGTCCCTCAACGTTCCCCGTCTTAAGGGACTTCCCCTGTTGGCGAGGGAGGGACCCTTAGTAAGATTGGGCCGAGCTCCCATTCAAAGGGCTATGGACGAAGACGCCTACGAGGCATTTTGTAAAGAGGCTCCCAACGAGGATACCTTGCTCTGCCACAAGGGACTCTTAATCGCCGAGGTAAATGTAAACCCTTTTCTTGGTTATTGCCCTTGATATTTGTTTGCCTTTCTAATAATGATTTCTCTTTCAGTTGGCTTCCGTCACGGCGTATGAAAACGTTTTGGCCAAGAAGAAGACTAGGCGCCTGAACGAAGCTAAGGCCGCCCAAGTGAAGAGTGAAAAGACAAGGCTTCCTTGGCTAAGCTTTTGAGGCCAAGGATGCCGAGCTTTGCGGGCGGCCAAGGCCAAGGTTGAGGCTGAGGTGAAGAGGGCCGAGGACGAGAGGATCAAAGCGGAGGAGCATCTCCGGCTGAAAAATGAAGAGCTTGCTACGGCAAGGAAAGAAAAGGCCGAGGTCCAAACTAGGGCCGAGGAAGCTGAGGCCCGGTGCCGAGGGTTGGTAGCTACCCTCCCGGCTAGGGAGGAAGAGGCCATTGCTCGGTTCAAGGAGAGCTCGGCTTTCAAGGAATTGATGATGGCCAGCTCGACCTTCAGAGAGGCCGTGGACGAGCAGACGGCCACTATGTTTGAAGATGGCTATCTTCATTTGGCCCGGAGCATTTTGGCTGATCCTTCCACCGGTTTGGACATCAATAAGGTCGCCCAGCTAATTTGCAGGGATCAATATGCCGAGGAAGTCAGGGCTCTCCACCACTTGGTCCCCTATTCTGAAAGCAACTTGGAGATAATGGCTGCCAAGGATGCTCAAGCTTGCAGGGAAGTATGGAGGCCGGCCTCTGTTGTCCCCGGCAATATAAAAGACCTGGTGGAGGCGATCCAGGATTCTGAAGAGCCCGAGGTCATAGAAGCCGTGGTGGAAGGAGGGACCGAGGAAACTAATGCCTTCACTGAACAAACGGTCCTTCCTCCACCCGGCACTATCACAGAAGACTGGCTGGACAAGCCTTTTGATGACGAGCAGCAGTCTTAGGATAGCTTCTTTTCTTTGTTTTCTATAATAGATGGTAGGACTTGTAATTTTTTGAACATCAATGAAAATCCTTTTGTCATGATTCATGTTATTTCCATAACTTGCTCATATTTTTGTATGCTAGGCCGAGGCACTAAACTTAAGAAGGTGGGATCCAAGGAAAGTTCCTTGCTCCCAAACGTTGGGCAAGTGGTTAGGCCGAGGAAATACTCCTCGGCTTTAACTATACCCTCAAGTTATTTAGGCCGAGGAAGGTTTCCTTGGCTGTAAATGTGTTGTAATCCTGGATCAAAGTGGACTCATGGTAGGAGGTTTGTTAAGCCATTAGGCCGAGGAAAGTCCTCGATCTTGGCTGTTAGTCTCCTGAGTCAAGGTGGACCCTTGACTGGAAGTGTTGTAAGCCATCAGGCCAAGGAGGTTCCTTGGTCTTGGGCCATTGGTATCTGAGTCAAGGTGGACCCTTGACGGGATGTGTTGTAAGCCATCGGGCCAAGGAGGTCCCTTGGTCTTGGGCATTGGTATCCTGAGTTAAGGTGGACCCTTGACAGGATGTGTTTTAAGCCATCAGGCCAAGGAGGTCCCTGGTCTTGGCTGTTGGCATCCTGAGTCAAGGTGGACCCTTGACAGGATGTGTTGTAAGCCATCAGGCCAAGGAGGTCCCTTGGTCTTGGCTGTTGGTATCTTTGAGTCAAGATGGACCCTTGGACGGGATGTGTTGTAAGCCATCGGGCCAAGAGGTCCCTTGGTCTTGGGCTGGTATCTGAGTCAAGGTGGACCCTTGGCAGGATGTGTTGTAAGCCATCAGGCCAAGGAGGTCCCTTGGTCTTGGGCATTGGTATCTGAGTCAAGGTGGACCCTTGACGGGATGTGTTGTACGAAGAATCGGGGATGCGGTCCTCATCTTCGGTGTCCGTATGAAGAGTTGATAGTTGCTTTGCATCTTTGGAAGAGACTGCTTTCATAAAACTGAAATGCGATTACAACTAACTGCAATCCTATCAACTAATCAAAACTAAAAGACAGGAAATAAGAAACTAATCTACTGTAAAATAAACTAGACTAGTGATAGTATTTTCTAAGGTTGTCGGAGTGCCAGGGATGCTTGAGGTCCTTCCCCTCCTTGGTCTTTAATCTGTAGGTCCCTTCTCGAATGACTTGAGTGATGATATAAGGACCTTCCCAATTTGGGGAGAGCTTGTTCTGTTCTGCCTTTCGTCCAGTAGCTTCAATTTTTCTGAGTACCCAATCGCCTACTTGGAATACTCTTCTGATGACCCTCTTATCATGATACGCCTTGGTCCTTTGTTTATAGTTAACCATCCTCATCTGTGCAGCTAGTCGTTTCTCATCTATCAGGTCCAGGTCAAGGAGCCTATTGACCTTGTTGACTTGCTCATCGTAATGGGAATTTCTCACCGTAGGGATGGCCATCTCTGCTGGTGCCATAGCCTCAGAACCGAAGGTTAGTGCGAATGGGGTTTCCCCGGTTGGCCCCCGGGTGGTTGTGCGAACAGCCCATAAGGCTAGGGGAAGTTCGTCCAACCATCTACCCTCGCGTCCTTCAAGGTTCTTGGTGAGGGCGGTTAGGACCAGTTTGTTTGCTGCTTCTGCTTGGCCATTGCCTTGTGGTCTGCTAACTGAAGATTTTGCATGGCGGACTTTTACTCTTCCTAACTCTGTAGTGAATGCTGTGGAGAATTGCAGTCCATGATCAGAGACAATTGTATGTGGAAGGCCGAATCTGCACCAGATGTTGTCATGGACAAAGTTGATCGCGTTCTCTTCCGTTATCTTGGCTAATGCCTTGGCTTCTATCCACTTGGAGAAGTAATCAACAGCTACTATCACGTACTTGCAATTACCACGGGCGGGAGGGAAGGGTCCGATGATATCGATCCCCCACATATCAAACGGCCACGTAGGTATTACAAGTGTTTGCTCAACTGCCGGTAGTCTAGGAATGTCAGAGAATCTTTGGCACTTGTCACATTTTCGAACATAGGCGTGCGCGTCTTCCCTCAGGTTTGGCCAATAGTACCCTAGTGATATGATTTTGTCAGCTAAGGTTCTGGTCCCCGGGTGTCCGCCGCAAACACCTTCATGTACTTCTGCCAAGAGGTTCTCAATTTCCTTGGGATAGACACACCTTAGCAGGGGCTTTGTGAAAGATCTTCGGTAGAGGACTCCATTCATCACCACGAACCTTGGGGACCTCTTTTTGATAAGCTTAGCTCGAGCTTCATCTTCTGGTAGTTTTTCCTTCTCAATGTATTCAATGTAGTCATCGATCCAGCATCTGTCTTCTCCATCTAAGAGCATGACTTGTAGTCTTTCGTACGCAGGTTCTTCGGCATAAACTACATATGGACTGGTCTTAGACACATCCATGGTTGCCAGTTTGGAAAGAACGTCTGCGACTTGGTTATCTTCCCTGCCAATTTGTTTGAGCTCGAAAAATTCCATCTTCTTCGTCATATCTAGGATCAGGTCTCTATACTTGACAAGGGTGGGGTCTTGGGCATTATACTCTCCCTTTACTTGTTTGACAAAGAGTTGGGAGTCGCAGAAGGCCGCCACCCTGGTTGCTCCATAGAAGGAGGCTAATTCAATGCCAAATATTAGAGCTTCATATTCCGCTTGATTATTGGAGGCAGGGAACTTGAAACGAATGGCGTCTTGCATAGTATATTCTCCTTCCGGGCTTGCAGGCACAATTCCAGCTCCGCTTCTGTCTTTGGTGGCTGATCCGTCCGTATACAGGATCCAACAGTTGGATGGGAGTTCAATGGGAGAGTCTTTATCCTCTGGTGCATTTTGCTTCCTAGAGGTGGGGAGATGCTCACCCATAAAGGCAGTCTCGACCATGAAGTCAACCAAAGGCTGTGCCAGGAGGGTCTTCCTCGGTTGGTAAGTGATATCGAACGCAGTGAGAGCGATGGACCAGTTAAGGAGACGCCCGGAGCCGTCCAACTTATGTAGTATCTTCTTCAATGGTTCATTTGTGTACACGGTGATAGGATGTGCAGAAAAATAAGCACGTAGCTTCCTTGATGCAATGACTAGTGCGTATGCTATCTTCTCCACATTGAAGTATCTGCTTTCTACGTCAGATAGTGCCTTAGAGACATAGTAGACAGGCTTTTGAATTCCTTCGTCATTTCGAACTAGGACAGCTGCGACAGCATGATCTGTGGCAGCTAGGAAGACGTACAGCATCTCACCGGTAGTCGGACCGCTAAGCGGGAGGGGAACCCAAGTACTCCTTCAACGGAGGAATGCTTGAGCATTCGGGAGTCCAGGAGAAGCTCTTGGTACCCTTCAATACCTTGAAGAAAGGCAGTGACTTTTCGGCGGATTTGGCGATGAATCTTCCAAGTGCTGCGATTCTTCCATTAAGTCTTTGAACCTCCTTGATGGTGGTAGGTTCCTTCATGTCAATGAGCGCCTTGATTTTTTCGGGGTTTGCTTCAATCCCCCTTTGAGATACCATGAAGCCTAGGAACTTTCTGGCTGTTACTCCAAACACGCACTTGATCGGATTTAGCTTCATGTTATTAGCTCGGAGGTTGTGAATTGTTTCTTGTAGGTCGAGAACGTGACTGCCTTCCTTGGTCTTTATGACCATGTCATCAATATAAGCTTCCATGTTGCGACCTATTTGGCTTGCAAAAACTTGATTCACCATTCGCTGGTATGTAGCACCCGCGTTCTTGAGCCCAAAAGGCATCATGATGTAACAGTAATTACCCCCAGGTGTTTGGAAGGCCGTCTTCTCAATGTCCTCTTCTGCCATTTTTATCTGATGATAGCCTGAATAGGCATCTAGGAAGCTGAGAGTTTGATGTCCAGCGATGGAATCAACCAACTTGTCAATTCTAGGAAGAGGATAGCTGTCCTTGGGGCAGGCTTTGTTTAGATCAGTAAAGTCTATGCACATGCGCCATTTCCCATTTTGCTTCTTCACCATAACTACATTGGCCAACCAAACGGGGTACTTAACTTCACGAATTATTCCGGCACTAAGTAATTTACGCACTTCTTCTTTTATAGCTTCCTCCTTATCCCTTGCAAAATTTCTCCTTGTCTCGGGAGATAGTCTTTGCCAAAGGATCAACTTCAAGGCGGTGGAGAGCTACTTCTTCATTGATCCCCCTCATATCTTCGACTCTCCAAGCAAAGACGTCGAGATCGCTTTTAAGAGGGAGATGATTTTTTCTTTCTCTTCTGGAGATAGTTGGCCCCGAGCTTGATTTTTGTTCAGATAATCAGATTGATGACTATCTCTTCCAGTTCGTCAACAGGCTTCATTTCAAGACCGTCACGGAATTCTAGAGACTCAATGATGATTTCTCTAATTCTTCTCCCTTCATTGTCATTCACGTTGAGGCCCTCTTCCTCCATAAGTTTATCAACATCTGGGAGATCGACCTTCTAGGTCGTGGTTGGCCCCCGAGTTCGGCCGTTGAAGAGAACAGGTCTTCTTTCCTCGATATGGACTGAATTATGCCTAGGTCATCTCGCAATTTCTTGGACCATAGGGTCTTCCTCAGTACATATAGGAATATGCCTTGTCATCCGCAATTTCTTGGACCATAGGCTCTTCCTCCTCCGCAGCACTTCACGAATATAGCTCATTCCTGGAGCTAGTTTCGGTGGTTTTCGAGACTTGGAGATCTTAATATTTTCCTCGGGGTATCTATCTCCACACTCTTGGATTTCTTCTACGCTTCTTCACGACATGTTCCAAGAAGTCCTTGGGGGTGGCCCTCACGCATCCAATCCCCGCCCGGTGGGGAATTTAACTCGTTGGTGGGGAAGTGAGGCCACCACCCCAAGTTTGGCTTGACTTGGAATGCCTATGATCGCATGGTAATCACTAGTCAAATCCATGACTACAAAATTGGATCGTGGCTTTGGCTAGGAAGGGATGATCACCGACTTCGAGTTCTAGCTCCACAGCTTCCCTTGGCTCCAACTTTGTGATTGGTGAATCCTTCTAGCCTTCCATGGTAGGGTTCCAACATGGTGTCTTTCAAGCCCATCCGTTGGAAGGCCGAGTAATACAGGATGTCACGAGAGGCCCCCGTGTCAACAAGAAGTCTTTCGGATTCAACGTTGTCTATTCGGCCCTTTATCACCAAGGGTTGTTTCACGAGCCGCTCGGCTTCCAGCCTAACTCATTAGGGGAGAAACTAATGACCTCTTCCGCTTTATGGATCCAAGCAGAACATGATACACTTTGCTCGCCTCGTGGATCCGGTCCCTTAGTTTTCGGTAGATGTTACCTCTTCCCGTATCACATGCAACTTGGCCCTAGGAGGCCTTCGGTCTTCATCCTCGCTTTGTCGTCATCTTCACTTTCCTCTTTCCTTCCGCTTCCACTTGTTATCTTTCTTCATAACATAACGGTCTAACTTTCCCTCGTTGACCCATTTTTGGATTATTTTCTTGAGGGCCCAACAACCATCGGTGGTGTGTCTGTTATCTTTGTGAAAATCACAGATTTATTCATGTTACGAGGGAATTTTGGCTTGTCGATCATTGGTTGAGGTGGAGGAAGGTTGACCACCGCATGATTTCGTAAATGGGCTTAGTAAGAGGAGTGAACTCAAGCTTCTCCGTACTCCTTGTTTTGTTTTTCCCTTTGGAACCCTTGCCGTTTCCTTTACTATTCCTCGGCGGTTTCCCTCGTCGCCTCGTTTACGTCTTGTCGCCTCCCCTCTTCTTTGCTTTATCCTCACCATGGAAATGGCATAAGCTACCTTGTATAGCTCGGACTTTGTTTGAGGTTCCCTGGCCGAGAGTTCATAAACGAGGGGACCAGATTTTAAGCCGGAATTGAAACAAACAATAACTTCCCCGTCGGTGAGGCTTTCTTCAACCTCGGTCCGCCATTTTTCTAACCGATTATAATAGCCGAGGGTGGTCTCTCCCTTTCCTCGCTCAATGTTGGCCAAGTCACCCGCCTTATCTTCCTCTTACCCCAGTAGCAAAGTGGTCCAAGAACATTCTCCTCATGCCTCTCCAAAGAATCGATGTTACCTCTTTTAAGCTCACGGAACCAGGTCAAAGCTGTTCCGAGAAGGTGCTCGCGAAAGCTTTACAAAGCGTGTCATCGCGGTGGTGAGGAGATTCATAGTTTGTTCAAAACTCGCACATGGTCTTTGCATCGTAGTGCCATTGTATTTTTTCAAAATTAGGAAGCTTGAGGTGAGGATTAGGTGGAGTCAGCTATCCTCAAAGAGAATGGACGTGTTGCCCGGGCCGTAATCATCGTCATTAAACTTCTTTCCCCTCTCCATGTCATCCAGTCTTTGCTTCAACAGCTCCCATTGCTTGGGTTCCACTCCCTTGTCACTGCTTGAGCGGGTGCTTCGTTGGGAGCTTCTAACAGATTTATCCTTGGGGCGATCATTGACCCTACTGTGCTCCGCGTCATGTCGGTGGCTGTCCCATTTGGAAGGAGCTCAGCACGCTTTAATTCCCGTGTCTTGACCGCCAAGTATCATTCTCGTACGGCTCTGGTGTCCTTGGTCTTGCAAATTCTCGATGCCGAGGACGAGGAGAATCCGAACGACGAAGTCGAGGAGAATTTGGTCGACGAGATCGAGGTGGCGTGGGACGTTTAGGTGCCATGACAAGACGAAAGGTGAGATAGTCGTCTGCTCAAGCCGAGTCTCGTTCTTAGGTCCCCGGAGTTTACTTCCTCTTCCCTAGGAGTTAAGTGGCTTCTCAAGTCGACTACCGGAGCTTTACGCCATCAAGCAGCCGAGGATGAGGAGAATCCCCGGGGGTTGGCATTGGTAGGTCCCCGGTCTTGAGGGGAGGAGGTTGTTGCTCATCCCGTCCCTTTTCGAGGGTTGCCCACGATGGCCTAATAAATTCAGCCATGGAATGCTCTGGGTCTAATTGCAAGAGAGCAGCCTGTGTTTCATACATTCTTTGTAATGTCTCCATTTGCTTATGCAACAAAGAGCGTCGGTCAATGGGTTGACTTCCTCCAGCTTGACCGGCGTCGGCATTCTTTGTTTTCTTCCTTCCCACTTGCTTTCCACGAGCACGAGTGGGACGAGGAAGCTCAGCGCCTTCTCCTAAGCATTCACCCGACCCTTGGAACGAAGGGTCATGGAGAGGGGAGGAGGGGCATCCGGGCCGAGGTAGAGGAGGAGGAGGCAGTTCCTCGGCTCCTGTGTTAGCCCCATTCACCTGGGTTGGGTCCTCAGCCGTAACACTCGTAAACTGTCCGTCCATTGTGATCCAACAGCAAATTACCAAGTGTAAATTTCCAAAAATCACAATTTCAATAGAACCAAATTTATGGCCAAAATTAGGGCAAATTTTGACCACAAACAAACAATTAATTGTGATTTTTTCAACACAAAAGAATTCAAGCCAAAACTGGGCTGGAATTTTAACGCTAAAAAACGCCTCCAAACGGAATCTGGGCAAAATCCGGTTGAAATTCGCAGCTTCCGGCGGTTTCAAGAACAGAGTTTCAACGATCCAAAAATTCCGTTAACAAAGAGAAAAATTCAAGCGAGAAAAGTGGCTTTTAGCGAGAGTTTTCCAGGCCAAACAAAGGATGTTTGAATCGATTTCCCGGCAATGGAACCAATTGATGATGCCAAAATCATCAAAACAGCCCAAATCCAAGCGAAGATTGCTCCGGTGATTGCAAGGCCTGAAAATAAGAGAAAACACGTAAACTAAGCCGGGGCGGATCCGGCTAAAGGCCCTCCGGTGTGAGAGTAAGTTCACGGTTTGTATATGAGAAAACAAATGGACAGAGTTTTCCCAATGTAAAAAGTAACGTACCTAATAATGAGCCATGGGGCTTGTATTTATAGAAATGGATTAATAGAATCCATGTTGAAATAAACTTGTGAAGAGATAAGATGTAATCCTGAAATAAACTTGTGAAGAGATAAGATGTAATCCTAAGAGAATTACATCTGTTAAGGAGTCATTGTTTGACTTGGATTGGTGTAGTTGGTTACAATCCTGACTGAATCATGAATGTGTAATCCTTGTTGTATAAGGACTGTATATCCTGCTAGCCGGAACGCCGAGGAACACAAATGTTTTACCTCGGCCTTGGAAAATAGACCGAGGTAAATGATTCTGCTTCCTCGTCATTTGGAGATTGGCCGACACGGAGATATGCCGGGGTAAATGATTTTGTTTCCTCGTCATGGTGATGAAATGCCGAGGTAAGAACTTTTCTTTCCTCGTCACTTGCTGCATAACGGCCCAAGCATGTTGACATAAGGCTGAGATAAACGTTCCTCGTCATACAAGGAAGACCTTACTCGGCCCTGATACTTGGCTATTTAGATAATATTCATGGCCCAATTTAATTAGGCTCAGCTTGAGCAAACCCATATTCGTATCTCGGTTTATACTGTTCAATGTCCATAATTAGCAATTATTAATTGTCTTTGGCTCTCATTACTGGCATGGGTATTTTGGGGGTGTTTTGGGTAACTAAATTATAACAATGTATTTGATCAAGTTTCAGGGCTTGTTCATATTTGGGAGGGAAAATGGGATATTCACGTCAACTTTTATTTAGTTATAGATATGACATTCACACCCACCATTTTAATTAGTACGCCAATTGTAACATTATTACAAACATGACATTCCAATTGTAACATTATTACAAACATGACATTCCAACTGTATCATAATTAAACGCCAATTCTTACTACACCCCTCATTTTTCTGAACGCATTGTTACAAAAGCTATACAAATGTTTCATTTTTTTTTTATAAATGGCAAGTTTTGTTGGGAAAAACTTATGCAAGATAGAACAAAAGGCAAGAATGTGGAGAAGAAACATTACTATGAAATCTGAATATTTGACACAAATTGATCCTAGAATGACATACCTATGTATAGGATTACAAGAAATAGAAAACAATAAATATGAACTAGAAAATCAAAAGACAATAATTATCTAGACTAATACTTATCTATACTCTTGATATTAAGAACAATTATTCACAATAAAATATTATAAATCAAAACTCTATTCTAGAATAATCCAGAATAATCTCAAATAATCTCAAAATTATCCCTTAATCCAATTCGATCTTAAAGCATGTCAAACACTTCAAACATCAATGTCTTAGTGACAATATTCACAACTTGATCATCCGACTTGCAGTACACCAATGTAATCTCATTATTCGCAACTTGATCATGAAGGAAATGAAAATGAGTGTCTAAATGCTTGCTCCACCTGTGCGTAACACGATTATTTGCCAAATCAATTGCAAAAATGTTTTCAACAAATTGTTGGTTCCTCAACACGAACATGAACCTGTCTTAACAAATTCCTTAACCATTTTGCTTGATATGCACTTGACGTTGCTGCTACGTACCCTACTTTACATGTTGACAATGCTACAATTAATTGCTTTTTTATGACCAAGAGAAAGTAATCAAACCAAAATTGAACACAAAACCCGATGTCTCTTGCAATCATCAGGATCTCCTCACCAATCACTATCTGAATATCCAAGCAAATAACCATTGTTGTATTAAGAGTAGAACATACCATGTCCATAATTTCCTTTTAGATAAAGCAAGATCCTCTATGCTTCAAAATGAGACTAACGAGGGGACTCCATATATTTGCTTAACAAACCAACTACATAAGCAATGTCTGACCTCGTACATGTAAGATATCTCAAGCTCCCAAAAATCTTCTTAAAATATGTCAGATCAACCATTGTATCATCACCATCTTTGGAAAAATTTGTACCAACTTTCATGGGAGTCCTCACGGGATTACAATCAATCATTCTAAACTTCTTCAAATTCTCTATAGCATACCACTTTTGACAAATAAAAATTCCATTTTTCCCTTGAGCTACTTCAATGCGATGAAAGTATTACATTAATCCATGTTTTGTCATCTCAAACTCTCGCACTATCGATTCCTAAAATTCTTAAATCATTCTACTATTGTTGCCCATAAACACCAATTCATCTACATAAAGGAAAAGCAATAGCATATCCCCATAATTAATTGTCTTCACATATATGGCTTGCTCGACTTCTCGAAACCATTATCAATTTAGAAAGAATCAACACGCTTGTTCCAAGCTCTCGGTGCTTGCTTCAAACCATACAAAGCTTTCATCAACTTATACACCTTTCCTCCTCTACCTTACTTCACAAATTCAAGTAGTTGTTGTACAAAAATCTTCTTTTTCAAGAGGTCCATTTAAGAAAGCAGATTTCATTTCCATTTGGTGAATGTCCCAATGTGTTTTTTCTGCCAAAGAATTTATCAATCTCACAGTGTCAATCCAAGGAACATGAGAGAATACCTCTTGATAATCATAATCGGGCCTTTGCTCATATCCCTTTGCAACATGCCTCGCTTTGCGCCTTTAAATCTTTCTATTTGCCTTGATCTTTGTCTTGAATACCCATTTGAAATCAGTATCCTTCTTCCCTTGTGGAATCTCAACTAGTTCCCACATTTTATTCTTCTCAATAAATCTATTCTCGTCCTCCATTGCTTGAATCCACTTTGGATCTTGATCAACTTCCTAAAACTTAAATGGCTCACTATCTACAAAAAAAAGCAAAATGAACTAGATCTCCATCATCATTAACATCATAATCACGAGTTACCTCAAAACCTTTCAATCGTGTTGATGGTTGCATATTCCTTCTCGATCTTTTAGCTACCAAAGAGGGTTGGGGTGTTGGCACACGTGCAAGATAAATTGGTTCCTCTACCTCTTATTCATTGGCTTCAGTTAGAACCTGTTGAGGTACATCATCTTCATAAATGCAAATGGAAATGCATTGGAAATCATTTGGAACATCAACTTCCAAATTCCAAGCTTCATCTTCAGCGAACAACACATCTCTACTCATGATCACCTTCTTTGTGACTGAGTTGAACAACTTATGTCCACCAGACTTGTAACCAAAAAAAATTGTCTTCACTCCTCTATCGTCAAGATTCCTTCTAGTCTCGTATGGAACGTGGTCGTATGCAACTCTGCCAAATACTTTTAGATGCTTCAGACTTGGCTTGAAATTACTCCATGATTCTTCTGGAATAACATCTTTTGCACTTCTCGTTAGACATCTATTCAACAAAAATTGTACACAAGACAACTTCTGCCCAAGATGAATTTGGCATCCCCTTAGCTTTCAACATGGTCCTTATCATATCCAAGATGGTTCAGTTCTTTCGATCGACAATACCATTATTTTGTGGTTTGTACAGAGACCAATCGGGCTTGATTCTACGGAGCTTTTACTTGACCTGTTTCGCCTCGGGTGTCAAACGGATTCTGTGTTCCACGATAGAGGTATCGAGACCCAACATATACCTATAAGACCATGCAAACACATCCACATATTCCCTGAGTAGATAAACCAAGGCTTCCCATTCTGCAGCTCTGGAGAAACTCCCGATTTGTGTTTCTTCAGGCTCTTCAGTTGTCCCCAAATTCACACTAGTTAAAACCACTTCGGCAGCTTGGGCCCGATTTTCCTCTCGGTTAATAACCTGTTTTTAGATTTTTTTAATGTATTGTTCATTAGTATGTCTGCATCTTCTTCAAATGAATCATTATTGTTAGATTATTAAGCTCATTATTAGTTAATTTATCATTTGTTAAAGTGTCAGTGAGGGGATACTCGAAATGGTCAATTATTTCATTAAAAAAATAAAATACAATGTTTGCTACAAACCAGTAATCCTCTAACGTGAGGCTGTCGAATGACATGAAAGACTCAAGCTAAAAGAAAACTTACTTTGGAGACTCAACAAATCTATACTCTACACGGGATAGGGAACCTGTTCAAGCTTTTCAATAATGTGTTACGTGCTTGCGATAGGTTCCGAGAAAGTCACCCAATTCTTTAACAACATCTCCGTCTGACTCACCAAAGTACGTGGATCAAAGGGTTTCATACCACCTGCCTCAATCACTGTGAAGAACCCATCTTCTGAACCCATACCAATCAAATTCGAAACATCAATAACTTTTCCGAAAAATTGATACAGACAGGTCCATTCAAGCGTCTTCTACAAACTCCTACTTACTAGCCTTGGGAACCGCCATTTCAAACACTGAGTCATCGAACTAACCAATCATTTCACATCAATAGATAGCTTCCTAAAATGCTTAACGAAAATGGGACTTCCTTGGAAAGCGTACTCAAGCTGAATAGTAGTTGTAGCGGATAGATGTGTTTTCACACATCTAAATGATATTCTTTTGGGCTTATTTATTGTGCAATATTGAGTGTTTTAGTTTTCTTTTTGGAGTCTTTTATTAGTACAGGGTAAAAGAGGAAATGGTATGATTTGTTACTGGAAGAGTGCAAAAAGGGACAAGACGGATCAGAGCAGCAGAGTAGCAAGAAAGAATGAAGAAGAGAAGACTGACAGAGGGGCGGCCGCACAACCCATCTAGGGGGCGACAACACCACATTTACAAAAACTTAACATCTTTTTACGAACTAGGTGGCGATCGCACCACCCAAGAGGGTGTGACCGCATCTTCAAGACATAAACATGTAAAATTGTCACCCTTTAGAGGACGGTCGCACCCAATCCTAGGTGACGACCGCACATTTTCTGAATCAGCTTATTTTGGTTTCCATTTTCACAAAGGGTTTGGTTGTCTTTTCATATTTTTGGACCCTCTTTCACCCTAGTGTATATAGAAGAACTCTTTCAACTTTTAGATTTTATACTATATTTTAGTTTTCTTGGTTGTAATGAAGGATCGAGGATTTTTACTTCAATTTTCCAGCAATTAATTCATGGTTTTATATTATTAATTTTATTCTTTATTTTCATTGTTATGGACATGAGTAGATAAGTTCTTAGATTCGCAGATTGGATGTAACAAATACTTAAACTCTATGCTAAAATATTTAATTCTTCCAATCGATCTCATTCTTGTTTTTAAAAATATACATTATCTAGTTTTAGGGTATTAATTTTATGTTTATATATAAACGGGCCTTTATACACTTGGGTATTAATTGCTCCATTGACTTCGGTGATTAATATATTGACCATTGCTTTGATAATTAGATCTAATTGAATATGTGAATGAAATAAAAAGGGTCTAGGTTCAAATATTATTGAGTGCTTATTTAAAAAATTGCAACTTACA
Source organism: Adenophora triphylla var. japonica (assembly GCA_022495995.1). NCBI lineage: Eukaryota > Viridiplantae > Streptophyta > Magnoliopsida > Asterales > Campanulaceae > Adenophora > Adenophora triphylla. The sequence goes on from JAFEMH010000525.1 coordinate 381,831, forward strand.
TGGACATGATTGAAAGTGTAATTTAAGAGGAATGATATGATTGAAAAATGCACTCCAAACTGTCCCAATGCTTAATTTAGTGAATTAACCCTTGAATGAGATTGTTCTATTAATTATTATAATAATGAATAGAACAATCTCATTCAAGGGTTAATTAGCATAGGATAGAGAGAAGGTATTTGTAAACCAAATCCGTGAATCCCTTGTTTAATCTGAATTTCTTTCTTTTAATCGCTTTCTTAGTTCAATATTTAATTAATGCACTTACTTGATTTTTATTACAAGAGCGAGAATTCCTCCATTATGATTTTGGTCACCTTGCCAATTACTTGTTGTGAGTAAGCAAGTTTGTTTAGATTGTGAATGCATGGTCGCCTATCTTTAAATCCAGTCTTTGACCCATTAAACGACAATATTTATAAGTTGATATAGGTAGAAAGCTTGAGCCTCTACTATAAAAAATGGATGAACCAGAGCAAGAGAAAAATAGAAATCCACCATCAGCACCAACGACTCAAACTATGTGGAACTTCTGTAGTCCTAAAGTAGATGCATCTATATCAGCATAGTGTTGCCTAAGGAATAAAAATATCGAAGTCAAGGGTAAATATTTCAATATGTTGTCCTCTTTTCATGGCTTAACCTCTAAGGGCCCTTTGACTTTCTTACGTGAATATATGATGATTGTGGCTTACTTCCCTTCCAAAGCATAACTGATGAGCATATGAGATTAAAATGCTTACCCTACACTCTGAATGGGGTGAAAAAGACTTGGTTTATGATGTTAACACTTAGGAGCATTAGCAAGTAGGATCAATTGCATGATATTATATTACATAAATATTACCCGCATCCCACATTGGCTACCATGAGGCAAAAGATAATTGGATTTGCACAAGAAGTAGGTGAACCATTCCACAAAGCATGGGATAGGTTTAAGACGATGCTGGTTCAATGCCCCCACCATAATTTTCCCTTGCCACTGCTAAACCAAACTATTTATGATGACTTGAATCTTGTTAATCATGCATGGTCGATAATTCAACATGTGGCGTATTAAGAGCCAAAACCCTTGAGGAGACTCACAAGTTATTTGAAATTTTGGGTGCTAATTTAGAACAAAAGATTAATAGAGGTAAGGTTAAGGGTGTATGAGTTAAACTCTAGCAAGCAAGGCAAGTAGCGCAGATAAGTCAACAATTTGCCATGTTTACTGCACAAGGTGCTTCCTCTTGTGCCAATGTGGTTCAAGATGCTTGTTCATTATGTGAATTATATACTCATGCTACTGATGTTTGTCCTTGTAGTACACAGTTATCTTTTATATCTAAACATGTTAATGTAATAAATTGATACCCTCCAAGGCCGCCTCAGAACAATCCATACTCCAACACGTACAATCCAGGATGGAGGAATCATCCCCAATTTCTCTTGGGGTGGCAACCAATAGTAACATCTGTAGATACCCACCTTGGAACTCTACTGATGTTTGTCCTTGTAGTACACAGTTATCTTTTGTATCTGTCTAATTTTATGTCCTTCTCTTCTCACCCAATTCGAGAGAGTAACGTCATTGCCTTGTAATTCGCACGAGTCTTAAGACCCCTACGAGACTCGCGCTAGTTTCTGTTTCAATGAATGATTTCCCTCCATATATCTCTCTTTTGGGATTTGTAACCTCCAACTTCATTACTCCTAACTTGATATGACGAGTGTTATCCTTGTTGGGAAGAACCGAGAGTTCACCCAACACGCCTCTTAAACGAGTCTTTCAATGTTCAACATCCAATATCATTTATAAGTGTGTGCAATTTGTGTGACAAAATATGTATAAATGCATTTTAATGCTTTGCTTTATTGATCAAAATGAGAGAATTACATCTTGTGAGCCACTTGGTACGGGGGGCCACATCCCAATTACATTAACTGGAACAGATTACAACTGAAATGGACCAGCTGCAAGGTGGCTATGTGTGTCGCACGACACAGGACCAAGTATGGCAAAGTGTGTCGCATGACACAACAAGCCAAACTGCAGAGGTTTACAACGCTGATTACAGAGGAAAGTATTGATGAACTGAGATCATCAGAGATAGAAAATAGATCGCAGAGACCACGAAATATGAGATCAACACTCAGATGAGTGTGGATATGAATAATCCACACCCACCTTGAGGTTTAAGCAACAAACATCACCAATTATACCATTATCATAGATAAAACATGGAGATAAATCAATTCATATATCCAGAGATCATAACCTAACACTTCTAATCAGAATACATCATGAATCGACACAATTATCATGGAGATTACATGGAGAAGGAATATGGAGAGAGAGAAAGGGAGAGAGAGAGAGCGTTACCCTTGTAGTCCACAATTCTACACTATGTTCAGTGTAGAATCCTTCAAAACAGCTTCAAATATGAATTCAGATCTTAGATTAGATGAAGAGTTTGGATCCCCAATGTGTATGAGAAGTGTGTGTTGAATTGATATGAGAGAGAGGGAGATTTGGATGAGAGAGAGAGAGAGAATTGTGAGAGAATTGGTGTGTGATTGTGTGTTTATGAGGAGAGAGACAAGCTTCTGGGATGATTTTGGCAGCGTGACACTAAGGAGTGGAAAAGGGCCCCTTGAAATGAGAGGAGGAGGGTCTGCTTTATAGCTGCATGGAGCTGGCTGATTCTGTCGCGCAACAGGATGAGCATAACCGTTTTCTTTCTAGAAGCATGCAAGTTGGCGTATTCTGGACCCTTCTTGGACAATTCCTTAAAGGTCCAAATTGTATAATTCCCTGTAGGTCCTTTTGCAGGGAATAAAGTTCTATAGGTCCTTCCTTAGCAAGAAGCTTATAAAAAGCTCTCGAAAGTCTCGGAATGGACCCGAAATTTACCAAAACGCCCCCTAGTGTACTTTTATTGTGTAAAAGACACTTTTATTGGGACGCGAGTTGGATTGGGGTAGTCACAAGAGCAGGCACCTCCAAGAGGTGGATTAGAACAATTTTTGGAGATGAAACCCATTCGATATGATGGTGAGCCGGATGTGACAAAAGTTGAGAGGTGGATAGAAGCCATGGAGAAAATCTTTGATGTATTGAGATGTACCGAGGAGGATCGAGTTAGATTCGCTGCCTACATGTTTTCTGGGGTGGCAGAACATTGGTGGAGAACGTTGAAGGCAAGTTGGGATGATACTCTTGTACCGTATACTTTGGAGAATTTTATGAGGAAATTCAAGGAACATTTCATTCCGTTTCTTAGCTTGGAGCAGAATTTCATGACAGTGGCTCAGTATGTGGCCAATTTCACTGAGCTATCTAGATATTGCGCTCATCTAGTTGCAACCGAGGAGAGAAAATCAATGAGATTTGTTCGGGGATTGAAGACAGTGATCCGAACACAGTTAGTGTCCCATAAGTTTCAAGACTTTCAAGATGCGGTGGATCGTGCTTACCATGTGGAGCTTGAAATTGATGAACATAAGAGGAAGACGGAAGGGTTGAGTACCGGAAGTCGAGGAGGACAAGGAAGACAACAAGGTCGAGACAGTCAAGGAGGTCAAGGAATGACATTACAGTTTAGAGGACAACCATAGTGTCAGTCAAGTGTTAGAAGGCAAGGTAATACTTTGAGGAATTAGGGTAAGAAAGTTTGTACTCATTGTCAGAAGGAGGGGCACTTAAAGGATCAATGTTGGAAGAAGTAAGGCAAATGTTTGAATTGTGGACAGTTGGGGCATTTTAAAAGGGATTGTTCTAAACCAAGGAAGAAACCAACGGGGAGTGGCGCCAGGACTTCTCAAGGGAAGAAGAGGGATGCTTCAGGGAGGCCAAAGGTTCAGGGCCGTGTCTTTGCCTTGAATCAGCAGCAAGCGGCGGATTCCTCCACAGTCATAGGAGGTACAATTTTTATAGCAAGTTTTAGAGCATGCGCACTTATAGACCCTGGCTCATCGCATTCTTATTTTTCCATGCATTTTGTATCGCAATATTATGCTTCTGTTGAGTCTTTGCCTTATGTGTTAGAAGTATCGACTCCTATGGGAGAGTGTTTGGTAACTGATGAAGTGTTACGTGCCTGTAATGTGCATATATGTGATCATATGTTACCTGCTGATTTAGTAGTGTTACATATACATGACTTTGATGTTATTTTGGGTATGAATTGGCTAAGCAAGTATCATAATTTAGTTGATTGTCGTAAGAAGATTGTTACTTTTTCCGTCCCGAATATGCCTAAGTTTGTTTTTGAGGCTTTTCCATCGATTGGGACTATTCGTGTTATTTCTTATGTGAAAGCTAGAAAATTATTGTTTCGTGGTTGCACCGGATTCTTGGCTAGTGTACTTGATACTACTAAAGAGTTGTCTGAGCTTGAGGATGTACCGGTATTTAAAGAGTTTCCTGATGTGTTCTCTTCTGAGTTTGTGATGCCTCCGGATAGGGAGATCGAGTTTGGTATTGATTTGCTTTCAGGTACAACTCCAAATCAAAGGTACCTTATAGAATGGCTTCAGCTGAATTGAAATAATTGAAGGCTCAGTTGCAAGAATTTCTTGATAGGGGGTTCATTCGACCTAGTATTTCACCGTGGGGAGCTCCAGTTTTATTTGTTAGGAAGAAAGATGGATCCTTGAGATTATGCATTGACTATCGGCAGTTGAACCAAGTGATGGTGAAGAACAAATATCCTTTGCCTCATATTGATGATTTATTTGATCAACTTCAAGGTGCGACAGTCTTTTCGAAGCTCGACTTGAGAAGTGGATATCATCAGTTGATGGTTCGTTCAGAAGATGTTTCTAAGAATGCTTATCATACCAGGTATGGCCATTTTGAGTTTCTTGTCATGCCGCTTGGGTTAACTAATGCTCCGACCATTTTGATGGATTTGATGAATCGGGTTTTCAAGCCTTATCTTGATACTTTTTGTTGTCGTGTTTATTGATGATATTGTCGTATATTTTAAATCTCGGGAGGAACATGAACAACATTTGCGAATGGTTTAGGTGGTACTCCGAGAGAAGAAGTTATTTGCAAAGTTTAGTAAGTGTGCTTTTTGGCTCGAGGAGGTTTCTTTTCTAGGCCATGTTGTGTCGAAAAAGGGAATTATCGTTGATCCTTCCAAGATTGAAGCCATTGTTAGTTGGAAGAGGCCGGAAGCAGTCACCGAGATTCAAAGTTTTCTTGGTTTAGCTGGGTATTAGCGAAGATTCATTAAAGGGTTTTCAAAGATTGCTACACCGTTGACTCAGTTGACTCGGAAGAATGTACCCTTTGTGTGGAATGAGAAATGTCAAGCTAGTTTTGAAGAATTGAAGAAGAGATTGACTTTGGCACCTATTCTTGTGTTTCCTAATGGGAATGATGGCTTGGTTATTTATTGTGATGCTTCGAAGGCAGGTTTGGGGTGTGTTTTGATGCAAAATGGGAAGGTCATTGCTTATGCTTCGTGGAAATTAACTTCTTGTGAGCAGAATTATCCAACCCACAACATGGAACTTGCTGTGATTGTCTGTTCGTTACATAAATGGAAACATTCCCTTTATGGAGCAAAATTTTAGATTTTCACAGATTATAAGAGTTTGAAGTATCTTTTCTCTCAGAAGGAGTTGAACAATATACAACATAGATGGATGGAGCTTTTGAAGGGCTATGATTGTACCATTTCTTATCATCCGGGCAAAGCAAATGTGGTGGCGGATGCTATTAGTCGGAAGTCTTATGTAGCTTCAATGATGGTTCAAGAATGGAAGATGTTAGAAGATGCTCGATATTGGTGTCCTCGGGAGTCGAGGCATGGAGCTATATTTGCAAATATTAGTGCATTGCGAACCTTGATTCAACAAATAAAGGAGGTTCAAAAGGATGATTCTGAGTTGAAGAAAATCGGGGATAAAACTATTGATGGAAAATTCAAGGATTTCTCTCTTAGTTCCGATGGAGTACTATCTTATAGAGGCCGATTGTGTGTACCTAACCTTGATGAAGTGAAACGCCAAGTTCTTGATGAAGGCCACAAGTCCAAGTATACCATTCATCCCGGAAGTACCAAGATGTATCAGAATTTGAAGCAACATTTTTGGTGGAACAATATGAAGCGAGAAATAGCGGATTATCTATCAAAGTGTTTTACATGTCCACAAGTTAAAGCCGAACATCAAAGACCCACAGGTTTGCTTTAACCTTTAGAGATTCCGAAGTGGAAATGGGAGCATATCACGATGGATTTTGTCACGGGATTGCCTCGTACTAGTAGGAAGCATGATGCAACTTGGGTGATTGTGGATAGATTGACAAAGTCCGCTCATTTCTTACCTATTGATATTGGCTATTCGATGGAGAGGCTTGCGAAATTGTATATTCATGAAATTGTGCGATTGCATGGGGTTCCGGTTAGTATTGTGTCAGACCGTGATCCTAGATTTACTTCTAGATTTTGGCAGGCATTACAAAAGGCTTTGGGTTCAGAATTGAGATTTAGCACGGCGTTTCATCATCAAACTGATGGCCAATCCGAGAGAAGAATTCAGATTCTTGAAGATATGTTACGGGCTTATTCAGTTGACTTCTCAGATTCTTTGGATGTTCACTTACTGCTTGTTAAGTTTTCTTATAATAATAGCTATCTGTCGAGTATTGAGATGGCCCCTTATGAAGCTTTGTATGGGAGGAAATGTAGATCTCCGATTTGTTGGGATATAGTCGGGGAAGCCAAGCTTTGGGGTATTGATATGGTTCGGAAATAAGTTGATAAAGTCAAGATTATTCGGAACAGATTGAATACGGCCCAGAGTAGACAGAAGAGCTATGCCGATCAGAGGAGGCGAGACCTTGAGTTTCAAAGGGGAGACTTTGTATTTTTGAGGGTTTCGCCTAAGGTGGGAATTAAGAGATATGTTAAGAAGGGTAAACTAGCTCCGAGGTACGTTGGACCTTTTGAGATTTTGGAAAGAGTGGGAAATCTTGCTTATCGCCTTGCGTTGCCCCCTTCTCTTGGGAAGATGCATTGTGTGTTTCATGTTTCCATGCTTCGTAAGTATTTGTATGACCCCTCTCATGTGTTGCCAAGAATACCGGAGGATATTGAACCGGATATGTCATATGTGGAGCAACTGATTCAAGTGATTGATACCAAGGTTCAAGAGTTGATGTATAAGAGTATTCCCCTCGTTAGAGTCGTTTAGAGGAACCATGATGTGGAAGAATCAACTTGGGAACTTTGGGAGGAGATGAAGCAGAAGTATCCGTGGTTGTTTGATCTTCTTGGTAAGTCAATCTAAAATTCGGGTCGAATTTTCTTTTAGGGGGAGTGATTGTCACGACCCTAAACCTAGGCATTATTTTGATGCATGCTTGAACTCATATTTATGGCGTGCGTTGCATATCATTTAATGTTTCGCATTTTGTTTGTGAGAATTATGTGTTAGTTTAACATTTTAAATAACTTATTTGATATTTAAGTATGTTAATAAATTAAATATAATTATTTAATGTCTTATTGAAAATATTAGGAGTTGTGTAGTGAAATAAGAATATTGTGAAACTTATAAAACAAATGAGGTGCTAAAGTGTAGAATTTATAACTTAAGAAATGTAATGGTGAAAGGCTTAAGCCATGGAGGAGCCTAAGTGTTAATAGTTCATGTTTATCCTTGTTTGTTTAATTGAGAAGTCATTTTTCATTTAACAAAACCAAAAATCCCAGCCAAAGTTCATCCTTCTTCCCTTCCAAGAGAAAGGTCCAAAACCTAATTTCCATTTTAAAAATCCACCATTAATTAAAGATAAATCCGTTCTTCGATCCGTTCGCTTCTAAATGTTCAGGAGGAAAAGGGGATCATTTCTATCTGATTGAAGTTTTCAAGCTTTAGTATTATTTTGAAGGTAAGTTATTATATTTTCCTTCAATGTATTCTCATTTGATGTTTGAAGTTAAATTTTTTGATTATATATTTGCATGTGATAATTGACCATTTTCTAAAGTTTGGAATGGTAGAATAGGCCTTTGGCTTGGTTGGAATGGTTTGAGGTAAATTTGGTATAAGTTGAACTGAAGTTTGGGTTTATGGGTTGTTATTAGAGTTGGAAAATTGGTCATGTAAATGGTTTCAAAGGACTGCTGATGTTTCAGCACAAAAGCTGAATTTTTAGTGAAGGGCACGACTCGTGCCCCTTGTCACGAGTCGTCCCCTTTAGCCAGTCGTGTCCATGATTCGTGCATTTCTTTGCACTCGTGCTGGTTTCTAGTGGCACGAGTTGTGCCATAGGGCACAAGTCGTGCCCTGCCCTGTTTTGTTGCATCATTTTCCAAGCAATGTAAGGCTAACTATCTATCATATATTTTAACCAATTGAACACTATAATCCAAGTACAACATATGAGTTACAAAAGGATGTCTTTACATACGAATTGTGATATTTGGAAGGTTATTAAATACTTGGTTAAAATAGGCTTGAATACTTGAATTTCATTAAACCTAAATGGCTCTATATCTTTATATGGTTGATATTATATTCTTGAATTGTTATATTAAGTGTGTAGACCTTATGTGTTACACATTATGGAATTGTTTGACATATTTTATGGTTTGCTTGATAGGGTTCCCTACTTTGGAATCCTAAGTTAAAGTGAATTGTTTCAAGGATTGTTTAGCCATTGTGCTACTTATGAGTGATACTTGTTATCATCTTGTAATCATCTTCTTATGATATATTTTTTGGTATGGTTCCCTACTTTGGAATCATCTATTGGTTGTTTAAGCAAGTATTTATTACTTTGCTTTTATTTAAAGTCCAGCTGGTACTTGATTGTTCGGGCAGTGGTATGGGATTATAATGGCACCCGAGCCGAGTTCATTATAATCCATACACTGGGTCCCTTTTTCCCATCCATTGGCCATGGTTTGGGTTGTGGTCTAGCTCCCCTTTTTGGGTGAGGTCTAGTTGCACAATGGGGTATGAATTTGTGTCATTTTCACCCATTTGTTGATATTGTTACTAGGTTCCGGAACCGCTTCTTCAGCTGTTGATGCTGTTCAGATTGTTATATCCTTTTGGGAGTAAACCTTGGCTCAGTATCCTTCTAAGTGTTACATTATTGCACTTATGTGTTATTGTATATATCCTTCTTTGTGTTGACAAGATTGTGATATATATATGAGAAGTTTGATGTTATATGCTTTCATAATGTGATTGCATATCATATTGCTGCATATATAATAGCGTATTGAGATTTATCTCACCCCGTCATTTTATTGTTTTCTTAGATAGGGGCAAGCCAGGGCATAGGCCACATTGAGCACGGAGAGGACGTCGAGTTGGGTTGTATTTTGGGCAAGGTATTTTTGTAATGGTGCATTACGTAAATGTAGAACCAAGGGGTAGTTTACCCGAGACTTGAGATGTTGTTACTATTTTGAAACTCTTAAGTGATTGTAAATATTATAAGTTTTGGAACTATGTTCCTTGGTTTGTAAATGGTTTGTGAAGTTGAGTTTGGATTGAAGTTAAATGTTTTTACCTTTAATGGAATGTTATGAAAGTTTCTTTAAGTTAAACAGGTTTTAAATAGAAAATGTTTTTGAAAGGACATTTCGAAAGTTTTTATAAATTAAAGGCGTCTTTCGAGCGTGTTCCGGGCGTGGGGCCAAGTAGGACCACGGTTCGGGGCGCATCATGGTTTGTTTAGGATTTGATGTTCATATTTAATTTGATTAACATGATTATTTGAATCCTTAAATTTTGAGAATTGAATAATTATGTAATTAATAATTGTTATTTGTTACATGATTATTTGTATGATCCTAAAGTATGATATTATATGAAATTCCATGTTCATGGTTATGTACACATAAGTTTCATATACAACCATGCGATGTTTGTTGCTATATGGAAAAACCTTCTTAAATGTTTATGTTTTATGCCACCCCTTGATTAGAACACTTGTGAAATATTCGGGTATTTTGATGTAGTTTCGACTCAGTTGGGTAAATCATTATATCTTAATATGTGATCAAGATGATATAACGGTTGATGTAGTTTCGACTCTGTTAGGTGAATCGTTCTGTGTCTCATACGTTTGAAAAGGGTTAAATTTAATTGGTGCTTTCGAAAGAATTTTGACCCAAGGCATAGATGAGATTAAAACATGTTTTGACATAAGATGTCTAGAATCTCATAAAAGTTCTAAGAGTCATATATGATATGATGATAAGTGTTATCTACATAAATAGCTTGATTTCGGGCATTGACTCAATTAAACAAAAATCAAGTGAAATATGGATCTTAGCTCATTATAATTATATGATACATGCTTGTATTTGAAGGTGTATAATTTAGTGGGAGTATTTGTGAAATACATTATTTGTCTCTTAGATGGTAAATGGTTTGATACTTATATCTGCTCATATTGTATGTGTATCTTATAGTAGAATGGCATCAAAAAATAATTAATCCTTGTTACTGTGATTCGTCCTTGAGAAGGAAAAGCTCGAAGAGAAAGGTACAAATTATTCTGATTGGATCAGAAGCTTAAGAATTGTTCTTAGGCAAAATTGTACGTTCTTGATGAACCCGTTCTGCGGAGAACTCCGCTGCCGTCTTTGCCGAAGGGCAGATAAGGAGCAACATTAGAAACATGTTGATGATTCTAATGAAGTTGCTTGCCTTATGCTTTCCACCATGTGTAAGGGTCTTGAGAAGGACCTTGAACACATGGAAGCAGCTTTTGTTCTAGCACAACGCTTAAAGGAAAGGTTCCAAGTACAAGCTAGGCAAGAGAGGTATAATGTGTTAATGGTTATTGGTTAAAATAGGAAAGGGGTTCAAGTACGGGTCGATCCCACAGAGACAGGGTTTACTTAAGGGATATTTTTGTCTTTAGAAAATATAGAAAAGATTGGGGGTATATAAAATTTGCTTTAGAATAATAGAGAGAGCATAAACAGAAAATACTTTAATTGAAATCTTATAAAATGAAGCATTCTCGGGATTGGAAATCATACACATAATCTTATTCATCAAATTGTCATTGTCTTAGAAATAAAAGGTTTTCATAAAAAGCAAGGATGGTATGTTAGGCCTACGCTACTTCGGGCTAAGACAATAGCGTTTGTATTCTTCACTAATTATGTCCTAACTGTTTGAGATTTCCGTTTACGTTGTTCCCGCCCTGTCACAAACGGGCGTTCCGGCTTATCTCTAGCTGACCATAATTAGTAAGAATCCATTAAGGACGGAAGTCAACATACTTTCCATTAAAGGAACATCCCTAGGCCATTGAACTACTCTCGTGATCAATGAACCTAGTTTCTTTATATGGTTCCGTCAATCGAGATTCTCCGCTAGGTACTTCTCTCAATTGACTGAATCATACAAATTGGATATCTCCAAAATGTAAGGCATTTAGAGAATAATATAAAGAGATTGTTTTAGATGAAGGAAGAAGACAAGACTAAACATTTTTTAATGATGAATAAGCATGCTTTTGAGTTTCCAACCCCAAGAATATGGGGGATTACTCACAAGCCATTGATAACATAAAAGTAGAAATAAAGATTGAGTAAGAAAGACTTATGAATAAAGAAGATGATTGCTGAGAATAATGCTTCACTTTTATTGCTTTTCCTTCAAAGTGATTCCAAGAACAAATAATGACTTTGATCTTCAAACTTCTTTGGAAAATTGTTGTCACAAATGTTTTCTATCTATGTAATATCAGTAATTTCTCTCTGAAAATTCGTTTTTAAGACTGATCACTAGGGTCCTATTTATAAAAAGGAGGAGACTCTTCAATCGGGTGCAATCAAAAGGTGCCTTTACGTCTGCAGTCGCGTTTTGCACGGCCGCGTCAAGGATGTTGCACGGCCGTGTGACCCTTGGCGCCAGATTTGAATTTAAGTCTTGACACTTCGCACGGCCGCTCCTATCCAAGCTGCACGGCCGCTCCATATAATGACACGGCCGCTCCCTCTTCAAGACATGGCCACTCTATATTTTAGGGCCACAAATGGCCTGAAAAAGGCCAAGTGCACGGCCGCTCCATCTTGGCTGCACGGTCGCTCCTTCTGAAATTTAGCTTTGTGTGCTTGATTTAGTTGGTGCTCTTCCATGTCTTTTGCCTTGAAGTGTCCAAGTATCCTTTTGATAAAAATGAACCTAAAACCTGTCTTTAAATGCAAGAAATATACCAAAAGCGTAAAATCTAGAAAATATGGAAAAAGAACTAAAAAGTATATGAAATGAAATGAGAAATGATGTTTTATGCAATAAAAAGTATATAAATCTAAGGATAAATGACTATATAATAGTCACTTATCAAACTCCCCCACACTTAAGCTTTTGCTTGTCCCCAAGCAAACTTAGAATGAAAATACGGAGAGGGAGAAGAAAAAAAAACAAGATTGATCCCTCAGAAATAAAGTAGCAAGACCTTAAATGCCTTTTAGATAATGCCTTTATCTTTCTAATCATATTTTGAATACCTTTAAAAATTTATTTTAGGAAGAAATATTTTAGGGATATTTTAAAGAGATAAAATGCAAGACAATAACCTAATATAGCATATATAGAATTTTGACCAAGTAAAGCATGCTAGAAGGAAGAATCTTAGATTTATTTCTTGGTAGAAAAAGCTGTCACTTTTTAGAGTGATTTTTTAGAAAAGATGAATTTTATTTCTTTAAGACGTACAAGAGAAGGTATAAACATCTATTCACAATTTAGAAGTTCCGAAGAATTGTATTACATTCTTTGAATCACAAGGGTGAAAAATGGATGATGGTAGTGGAAAAATCTCATCAAAGTTAAACAAATTTATCTTATTTTTGCACGTGTTATATTTTTGCAAAAGACCTAAGTTATTTTTGATCCTTTCAAGTAGGAGACACTGTGGCTACGAACCCCATGTTCCTAATACTTAGATCAAGAATACTTTTGGATATTACTCCCGTTTGGCAAGGAAGCATCGTCGCAGCGAACGCCGTGCCCCGAGCTACTTAGGAGATAATATGTTTCTTTTTGCTTTTAAGGCTTGGTGACAATTGTCACTCTTTTTAGTAATAAGATAGAAGTGTTTTACTTTGACTTGATTTGAAAAATGGAAGGATGAAATTTTATGAAAGGGTGTGATTCAAGGGATGCAAACAAGAAGGTGCTTCTAAAAAGGGAATAAATATCTAATAAAGATAAAAAATGTACAATCTTAAAGGAATATATTCAAAATTTGCATAAATGACCAAGCATAAAAGAAATCCTTCTAATCAAATGCATTTTCCTTGATGAGATTCTATATTGTGCTATACTAACTTATGAGGCTTTCAATTATTTCCAAAAAATATAGTTTATACTTTTCCTTTTTATAGATTTCTAAGTTTATAGAAAATATGAGAGGAAAGATAAATAGGCATTTATACTAGGGCAAATGGCAAGCATAGAGATAATGATTTTTGATCATCACAGGGATTTATTATTTATTATTATTATTATTATTTTTTTTTATACTATTATACATGCATAAAAGAAAAATGCAACTAAGTTAAAAAGAAAAATTACACTAGAAAGCGATTAAATCTAACCTAGAAAGCAAGTAAAATTTTAAAACTAGAAAGCGAAAAAATAAAAGGATAGATATACCCCCCCACACTTGAAATGAACATTGTCCTCAATGTTTTAAGGAACAATGCCAAATCCCGGGAGGGTAAAGAGAAAAACTTACTAAAATGGTGGTGGTGGTGGTGGAAAGTTGTCCCAATAGTTTGCCCCATAGTTGTAAATGTCGTCAATCCTTCCTTGAGCATATTGAATACGACCATCCATTTGGCCGAGTTGTTGAAGGATTTGAGCGTTTTGCTCAAGTAGTTGACCTTGTTGGGCAAACATTTGATCGAACCTTTGGTAGAAGTCGGGTGGCAATGGGGCTTGAATCTCTTCTTCTTCTTCTTCTTCTTGGCCTTCTCCTCCAATGGCATTTGGGAATATCCAAGTCTCGGGCTCTCTTATCCGGATGGTGGGGAGATTATAGCTTGGGAGTACAATGTAGGGCGTTTTATCCGCTCCTACTAACCAATTATACTCATTATTCCCCCTTACCGAAATGAGTTGCATAGTTCGAAGGGTTGGAATATCCAGTTTTGTTGACCCTCTCACCTCTACCCATTCATTTGGAATCTCAAAATTAAAATGCTTGGCAAATAATGTAACAATTCCTCCCATATGAATTTCTCCATTAAAGGTGGGAGAAACAATGTCACCAATCAACTCAAAGAAGAAATTGCAAAGATTTATCCTTCTTCGCTCCCAAACAAAACACCATAACACAAACAACTCTTTTCTATTCACGGTTCCCTTATCCTCCCTAGCAAAGATGGTACAAGCGAACATCCTATGTATGAGGCGGAGGGATGGGTGAATGATAGAAGAAGCTTTGGCACTTCGGGATGTATAGGATGGAAGGCCGGTAATTTGGTTCCAAAAAATAGTCTCATTGTATTCAATGGGCATGTCGGGAAAAGACTCCGTTTGAAATGATAATCCCAAAATTCTACTAATCTCAGCCCCGGTCAAATGAAGCTCTCTTCCTCCAAGGCGAAAGTCCAAATGGAACTGATTAAAAACCCTTCCTGCCAATCTACAAGTTTCCTCCACAATTTTCATCCTAAATGTACTCAGAAATTCTAAGGTAAGGACCTCGTAGGTTTTCTCATGCTTCTGAAGGAAGCCATCGGATCTCATTCCCATATAAAGAGTAAGAACATCCCCATAAAGTCCTACTGTTCTCAGGGCAAGCCTATCAGGAAACTGGGTTGGCCTAATCCTCTTAGAACTCAAGGCAACAAAATGTGCCGTCTCCCTTGAGCTTCTAAAATCAATCCCCAAAGTATTGAGAGTAGGATTAAAGTTAGAGGAAGAGCCTTGCTCTTTTCGGGACTTCTTTGTTGCTCTCTCTGTAGCCTTCCCTTTCCCTTTGGTAGACATTATCTCAAAACCCAGAAAAATTGAAAGACAAGAGAGGTGAAGGAGTTCTTACCCGAAGAAATTGCTGAATAAACCTGAAATCTTTGATGCCCAGCCACTGAAATGTCCAAGAGCCTCCTCCTTAACCTTAATCTTGAGTAATCCCTTCGAATTTTTTTGAAATGGGTGAAGGGTTTTGGTATTTTTGGAATTGGGGTTTTAGAAGGGTTTTTGGACTGATTTTGGTGGGGGAGAAATGGTTGAGTGGTGGATTTGAGGATGATTGAGGGTTGTAATGTGGGTTAGAATGGTAGAGAGATGGGTATTTAAGGTGGGTGGGGCGGAGGTATAGAGAGAAGAGTGAAGGAGATGAAGTGAATGAGGGAGGAGGGAGAAGGGTGCGTCTTTTTGACTGGAACGACGCAACTCCCCAGACGTTTTGCACGGCCGTGTCAAGGGACTTGCACGGCCGCTCCCTTTTGCTGAGTTAACCCGTTCTGACTCGATATGAACTGCACGGCCGCTCCAAGTATAATGCACGGCCGTGCTAACTGAAATTTCACCATTTTTAAATCTTTTTCTTTTTCTCTTTTACACCTACAAAACAAGGTTAGCACAAATATAATAAAAACTAAAATAAAAGAAAAAAAATAAAGCAAAAAATTAATCCATCGGTTACCATCCCGATGATGCTTGTTTTAGGTCCTTAGCTTGACCCCTTCCCGGTAGTAGGAGATGCATGATATTTGGTTGGCCTTTTGTCACTGACAACTTGCCATTGCAACCCTTCCGGGGTAATGAGTATCTTCTGCGGTAGACATTTCTTCCATCCCGATTTCTTGGGTAGAACAAGCGACCTATAGTCTTTGCACTTTCGGAAATTCGAAGTGACCTCCTTCTTTGTTCTTTTTGACTCTTTCACTGCATTGTTAGCTTCGGGACATGCAGAAATATCTATAACATCATTGCAAATCAAAGGTTCAATTTTTATGGGATCATTTTTTATCTCTTCCTTTGATTTTGGTTCCTCAACCATTAAATTTCTTCACTTGGAATCCAATTTTCTTCGCTAGGGGTGTAGGTCTCTTCATTTGGGGTCCAATTTTCTTCACTTGGTGTATAGGCCTCGAGATAGGGGTCTTCGAGAACTGGCCTATGCATACTAAATTCGACCCTTTCTTTCCCTATATTTAGGGAAAATGTGCCATTTTTCACATCTATAATTGCCCCCGCAGTGGCAAGAAATGGCCTTCCTAGAATGACGGGAATATAATGGTCTTCCGCCATATCCAAGATAACAAAGTCGACAGGGATGATTAAGTTCCCTATTCGACAAGGCAAGTTTTCCATAATACCAACGGGGTATTGAACGGATCGGTCTGCCAATTGGAGAGTTATGGTTGTGGGTTTGAGTTCCCCTATACCAAGCTTCTCGCTAACCGATAATGGCATTATACTAACGCTCGCTCCTAGGTCAAGGACAGCGTTATCTATGTTTATTCTGCCAACACAACAAGGAATGGTGAATGTACCCGGATCCTTTAATTTCGGAGGGTCTTTATTTTGCAAAACAGCGCTTACTTCCTCCGCTAGCATAACATTCTTATTTTCTTCTAGCCTTTCTTTTTCAAAAATTAATTTTTTCAAAGGTTTAACGGCTAAAGGCATATCTTCATCTTTTCTAAAATAAGGAATGTTAACATTAATGGCATCTAGGTTATCAAGGAATTCATCATAATCCTTGCCTTTTTCTTTAGGGGATTCCGTCCCCAAACTAGTCTCAATCATCGGAGGGATTGGACTATGATTATTTCTAGGGCATTCATTTATCTTTTCTTGCTCATCCCTAGTTTTTACCACATTAACTTGCTCATTTGGCCTTTGAGGTTGACCGGGAAGACTCCCTTGTGGTCTATTCAATGGGGTAGCCTGTTGAGCTTGTTGGGTTTCTAACATCTTATTATGCGCTGCCAAGTTATCAAACCTAGCATTAAGTAGTTTAAAACATTCCCTAAATTCATTATTGATCTTTTCTTGGGAATTTTTATTCTCCACTACAAAATCCATTATAAGATCCAATTTAGATTTAGGGGGGAAGGTACTTGCATTGTTGTTGAAATTCTTAGGTGCAAATCCCGGGGGTTGTGTAGATGGTTGCGGGTTAAGAACATTGTTATTCTTATAGGAAAAATTGGGGTGATTCCTCCACTCGGGGTTGTATGTATTAGAATACATCCCCCCTTTTTGCCCAAAAGAATTAACGAAGTTCACTTGATCGTTAGAAGTAACGTCAAGTAACTCGCAGTTATCCGTACTATGTGAGTTAGACCCACATAGTTCGCATAACACATTTACACTAGCAATGGGATTGACATTAAGATTTTCAAACTTTTTCAAAAAGCATGTCAACTTGAGAGGAGAGAAGAGTAACTGCATCAACATTATATTTACCGGGCGTACCTTGTTGCTGCTCCCTCTCGCTTGACCATTGGTAATGGTTCAATGCAATGTTTTCGATAAGGTCGTATGCCTCATCGACTCCTTTGTTCATCAATGCTCCTCCTGCAGCGGCATCAATGGTCTCTCTTGTTTTGAATATGAGACCGTTGTAGAAGGTGTGAACAATCAACCACTTTTCAAGCCCGTGGTGGGGGCACATTCTGAGAAGTTCCTTGAACCGTTCCCATGCGTCATACAAAGTTTCACTATCTGTTTGACAGAAGTTAGTGATCTTTGTTCGTATCTGGGCAGTCTTGCTTGGTGGGAAAAATCGACCAAGGAATGCTTCTTGAATTTGGTCCCATGTTGTTAATGAATTCTGGGGGACCAAATTCAACCATTATTTCGCCTTATCCTTAAGAGAGAAAGGAAAAAGGCGCATCCGGATTGCTTCCACCGTAACACCTTGAATACGTGTGGTATCAAAATATTCAAGGAATGTTTGGATGTGTAAATGGGGATCTTCGAAGGCAGTGCCGCTGTATTGGTTATTCATAACCATGTGCAATAATTGATGCTTTATCTCGAAGTTTGCCGCTCCGGCATTCGGCACAACAATCGGGGATCTAGTTCTCGGGGTACTTGGGTTAACAAAGTCCCGTAGGGTCCTAGCAGGTGTTTGCGGTTCTCCGTCCATGTGTTTTTTCAAAGTTTCTCTGAATTTCCTTAATCTTTCGTGAAAGCTTCTTTCGGGTTCCGGATCAAAGTTGTCAACGAATGTCCGAGACCGTTTCATAAACTACAAGAAAAACACTTGAAGAAAAATTAAACGTAACAGATTACAGGACAAGAAAGCAAAATAGCAAAAATAAAATAAAAACTAAAAATTTTGTAGTAAAGACAAAAATAAAAAGTAAACCGTTATCCCCGGCAACGGCGCCAAAAACTTGTTCGGTCGAAACCTAACGGTTTATTTAATTCCGCAAGCGCACGGGCTATTGTAATATAGTGGGTGCAAGTACGGGTCGATCCCACAGAGACAGGGTTTACTTAAGGGATATTTTTGTCTTTAGAAAATATAGAAAAGATTGGGGGTATATAAAATTTGCTTTAGAATAATAGAGAGAGCATAAACAGAAATTACTTTAATTGAAATCTTATAAAATGAAGCATTCTCAGGATTGGAAATCATACACATAATCTTATTCATCAAATTGTCATTGTCTTAGAAATAAAAGGTTTTCATAAAAAGCAAGGATGGTATGTTAGGCCTACGCTACTTCGGGCTAAGACAATAGCGTTTGTATTCTTCACTAATTATGTCCTAACTGTTTGAGATTTCCGTTTACGTTGTTCCCGCCCTGTCACAAACGGGCGTTCCGGCTTATCTCTAGCTGACCATAATTAGTAAGAATCCATTAAGGACGGAAGTCAACATACTTTCTATTAAAGGAACATCCCTAGGCCATTGAACTACTCTCGTGATCAATGAACCTAGTTTCTTTATATGGTTCCGTCAATCGAGATTCTCCGCTAGGTACTTCTCTCAATTAGTCGAATCATACAAATTGGATATCTCCAAAATGTAAGGCATTTAGAGAATAATATAAAGAGATTGTTTTAGATGAAGGAAGAAGACAAGACTAAACATTTTTTAATGATGAATAAGCATGCTTTTGAGTTTCCAACCCCAAGAATATGGGAGATTACTCACAAGCCATTGATAACATAAAAGTAGAAATAAAGATTGAGTAAGAAAGACTTATGAATAAAGAAGATGATTGCTGAGAATAATGCTTCACTTTTATTGCTTTTCCTCCAAAGTGATTCCAAGAACAAATAATGACTTTGATCTTCAAACTTCTTTGGAAAATTGTTGTCACAAATGTTTTCTATCTATGTAATATCAGTAATTTCTCTCTGAAAATTCGTTTTTAAGACTGATCACTAGGGTCCTATTTATAAAAAGGAGGAGACTCTTCAATCGGGTGCAATCAAAAGGTGCCTTTACGTCTGTAGTCCCGTTTTGCACGGCCGCGTCAAGGAAGTTGCACGGCCGTGTGACCCTTGGCGCCAGATTTGAATTTAAGTCTTGACACTTCGCACGGCCGCTCCTATCCACGGCCGCTCCATATAATGACACGGCCGCTCCCTCTTCAAGACATGGCCACTCTATATTTTAGGGCCACAAATGGCCTGAAAAAGGCCAAGTGCACGGCCGCTCCATCTTGGCTGCACGGCCGCTCCTTCTGAAATTTAGCTTTGTGTGCTTGATTTGGTTGGTGCTCTTCCATGTCTTTTGCCTTGAAGTGTCCAAGTATCCTTTTGATAAAAATGAACCTAAAACCTGTCTTTAAATGCAAGAAATATACCAAAAGCGTAAAATCTAGAAAATATGGAAAAAGAACTAAAAAGTATATGAAATGAAATGAGAAATGATGTTTTATGCAATAAAAAGTATATAAATCTAAGGATAAATGACTATATAATAGTCACTTATCAGTTGCTAAACCTAAGACAAAAGTTACCAATGCCGAAGAGGCTGAACCCAAAGTGTCTCAAAAGGATGCAATTTGATACCATTTCCAAGAGGTTGGTCATTGGAAGCGAAATTGCAAGGCTAATAAGGAAGGCCTAAAAGTGAAGAAGGGCAATACGATTGCCACTGATTCAGATATTTATATGATAGATATTTTTCTTTCTATTCCAGTTCATGGGTATTGGATACCGGATGTGGATCTCACATTTGTTTAAATGTGCAAGGACTAAAGAATAGAAAGCTACTCAAAGAAGGTGAAGTAGACCTACGTGCGGGGAATGGAGCAAGAGTTGCTGCATTAGCCGTAGGGACTTATGAAGTCACTTCACCTAGTTGACTAATACTTGTTTTGAACAATTGTTATTACATTCCGGATTTGAGTAGGAATATTATTTATGTATCTTATTTGGATAATGAAGGATATAAGTTTCTTATTGAGAATAAGAAGTTTTATATTTATTTAAATGATATGCTTTATTGTATTGTAAATTCATTTAATGGCCTTTATATCCTTGATGATTGAGAAACAAAATGATATTGAAGATATCTATAATGTAAATAAGAAATCTAAGCCGAATGATGTGAACAACACATTCTTGTGACATTGCCGACTTGGTCATATAAATAAGAAACATATTTCTAAACACCATAATGATGGACCTTTAGACTCACATGATTATGAATCATATGAGGTATGAGAATCTTGTTTATTCGGTAAAATAACCAAACCACCCTACACTAAGAGTAGTGGAAGGGCTAGTGACTTATTGGCCCTAGTACATACGGATGTATGTGGACCATTAAGTAGCATTGCTAGGGGAGGATTTCGGTATTTCATTACATTCACTGATGATTTATCTAGATATGGCTATGTCTATCGGATGAAGTCCAAAAGTGAATCATTTGAGATATTTAGAATATTTCAAAATGAAGTACAAAATCAACTTGGCAAAACTATTAAAGTACTTCAATCCGATCAAGGTGGTGAATATTTAAGCCAAGAGTTTGACAATCATCTCCAAATTTGGGGAATATTTTCAGAGTTGACTCCACCCGGAACTCCACTATGGAATGGTGTGTCCGAGAGGAGGAATAGAACCTTGTTGGACATGGTTCGTTCGATGATGATTCAAGTTGACCATCCTGTTTCCTTTTGGGGACATGCATTAGAGACTGCTTTGTTCACACTGAACAGATTCCCTACTAAATCGGCTCCTAAGACCCCACATGAGATGTGACATGGAAGAAAACCTAGTTTGTATTTCATGAAGATTTGGGGTTGCGAATCTTATATGAAGGGACTTGTCTCCGATAAGTTAGCACCAAAATCTGACAAAGTTATTTTCATTGGTTATCCTAAGGAAACCAAAAGATATTACTTTTACAACCGCAATGAGAACAAAGTGTTTGTTGCTCAAATATGGTACTTTTCTTGAGAAACAGTTTCTCAATAAAGGATCTAGTGGAAGTAAAAGTAATCTTGAAGAAGTTCAAGAGCCCGAAGATAACATGGAACCAATAGTAGAGACAGAACCAAGTTCACAAGGAGTTGTGGAACCAGTTCAAGATGCACAAGTCCATCGTAGATCAGATAGGTTACGATCCGAACCCGAGAGAATTGGATCTCTCATATCGGAAAGTAATGAAGTGGAAGTCATTGAGAATGACGAACCTACATCCTATAAAGAGGCAAAGTCCACTCCTGGTTCGGATAAATGGCTAGGATCCATGGAATCCGAATTACAATCCATGCATGATAATCAAGTTTGGAACTTGATTGACCTATCAGAAGGTGTAATAACCTTAGGGTGCAAGTGTGTCTTCAAGATGAAGACCGACATGGATGGGAAGGTGCATACTTACAATGCTAGGCTTGTAGCAAATCGATATAGGAAAATTCATGGTATTGACTATGACGAAACCTTTTTTCCAGTTACAATGCTTAAGCCTGTTAGAATTTTAATTGCCATAGCCGCATATTATGACTATGAGATATGGTAAATGGATGTCAAAACAGCTTTCCTAAACGGGAAGCTACTTGTGGATGTGTATATGACACAGCCTGAAGGGTTTGTCGATCCAAGAAATTCTAATAAAGTATGCAAGTTGCAATGATACATATATGGGTTGAAGCAAGTTTCTAGGAGTTGGAATCTTCATTTTGATGAATCAATCAAAGAGTTTGATTTCATCAAGAACGAAGTTGAACCATGTATATACATGATGTTCAGGGGGAGCGTAGTACTATTTCTAATATTGTATGTCGATGATATCTTACTTATTGGAAATGATATTCCTGCACTTCAGACTGTCATGTCTTGGTTAGGGAAGTGTTTCTCAATGAAGGATATGGGTGAATCTGCCTACATCCTTGGCATCAAGATCTATAGAGATAGATCTAAAAGGATGATTGGTTTGAGTCAAAGTACTAACATTGACAAAGTTCTTAGAAGATTCAAGATGGAAAATTCTAAGAGAGGAAGCTTGCCAATGGGCCATGGTATTACTCTTAGAAAGACTTAGTGTCCTAAGACAACTAGTGAGCGAAAGAGAATAAATGAGATTCCATATGCTTTGGCAATTGGATCTATCATGTATGCCATGATTTGTACTAGACATGATGTCTCTTATGCTCTAAGCATGCGGAGTTGATACCAATCTGATCCTGGTGAAAACCATTGGATGGCAGTTAAGACGATCCTTAAGTATGTAAGAAGGACTAAGGATGCATTTTTGGTCTTTGGAGGGATGGAAGATGGTCTTGTTTTAAAGGGTTACACAGATGCAAGCTTCCAAACTGACAAATATGATTTTAGATTGCAATCGGGGTTTATGTTTATGCTTAATGGAAGTGCGATTTGTTGGAAGAGTTCAAAGCAAAGTACCATAGCCGATTCTACAGCTGAGGCCGAATATATAGCGGTATCCGATGCAGCTAATGAGGCAGTTTGGATCAAGAAGTTCATTAGTATTTTGGAACTCGTTCCAAGTATCACTAATCAGATAGAACTTTATTGTGACAACAATGGTGCCATTGCATAAGCAAAGGAACCAAGGTCACATCAAAGATCCAAACACATACTTAGACGTTTCCACCTCACTCGAGAATTCATAGAATGAGGAGACATTAAGATATTCAAAGTATCAACCGACGATAACATAGGGGATACGCTTATAAAGCCCCTCACTCAAGCAAAGCATGATGGTCATGTTAGGTCCAAGGGTATACGATATATATGAGATTGGGCCTAGTACATGTGGGAGATTGTTGGTGTTATGCTCTATGCGTATAACTATTTTGACTCATAGTTAATACCATTATATAATCGTCTTTAGCATTTATAATAGAGAATGTTTATCTTGAGTATTATAAGTTTTACATGTTTGTTATAATATTCTGTGTCCCTAGTTATTGTGAATAACTAGTATAAGTTGGTAATGGATAATCATAGAGATGATTATATGCATGGGGATGCACATTACACTTATGGGAACTTGTTAGAGAACAAGGTACTGGACCAACCCATATATGAGATTTATGACATGTTCTATGGTCATATATGTCATGATTAAATCTCATGATAGTCGTGTCATTGGAATCCTTAGTGCGTGAGATTATCATCATCTTTTACATGATGAACGTTGCGTTTGATGTAGTCTAATAATATCTTTAATAGGATAAGCAATAAGGGCTATATTAGCACGACTGGATTCTTGTAGGGAAGAATGATAAGTCAAGATGGGATTTTTCCATCATGAAGAGAGATGTTTGCTTGGGCACCTCGATGAATAGTGTTGATGAAATGTATGGCCATACTCAAGAGATTTGATAGAGATCAAATGCACTTGGATTATCAACATATTCGGTGTCGAGAAAGCATTGAACAATATCAGTTGACGTGAACCATGACTTATGTTCAATATTACATCGTGTGACAAAGGGATTGTGACAATGATATATCAAGGAATCAAGCTTTGATGTTATATTTAATTGGGTGGACATAATGACTTGCTAGAGATCACTTATGTCTTGTGAGGTTGATGTTTCAATTCACTACTGTTTTGGTAGAAAAAACAATAGTGTTGAATCTTAACTTTGACAAGTGTGTGGATTAAATAACAAGGAGGGGACTGTGGAATTCGACTAAATGGAACAAAGGCATAAAAATAAAGAATGACACCACGATTTGTTAACGAGGAAAACCTTAGAGGTGATAACCTCTTTGGAAAAAACCCCGGGAGTTAGGTCTCCAACCTTAAAAGTTTCACTATAATAATTGAGTTACAACTGTGGAAGATGATGGAGAGAATTACAAGAGAGATGTGCATAGAGTGTGTGAGTGTATGAGAGTATGTATGTTTTTCCATCTCCATCTCCCCTTAAATATAAGTAAGTTTGAATGGGTAAAAGTTGTTCCTACAATCTCGGGATTAGTCTTATCTTCTTCAAGTCCGTGAGACCAAGTCATCCTTGCCGTTGAAGATGTGTTGAACGTGCTAGAAAAATATCCCGTATTCTTCTCTCTTATCCACTGGAAAATAATAATAATAATAAAGATATTAGGAAATATTAATTAAGTAAATATTAAAACGATACTTACAGTGGAGTAACATCTTGACATGCAGGAGCAACTGAAGATGTCACCATGCTGAAAAATACCCACAACAATTTGTCCCCAAAAACATTTGGCTATTTTGGCAACTGAAGAGGCAAATGTTTTTCTCCAATAAATGCTCAACTGCCAACTTGCATGATGGGACGGTTAAGGATACGTGGCGGCTAGAAAGAAAAAGAGTCTCGATAGAAACTAGCAACCGTAATTCTTGATAACCATCGTTATCATCAAATCTTCTTCAAATTCTTATCCAAATCAGACGTCTCTTACTATATTATGGTGAGAGTAGCCTTAAAGGGTGCAATTTTTATCCTTCTTTCTCAAATACATAGTCACGACGTTCTTCAAAAAAGTGAGTCAAAATCTACGTGTCATTGCATTGGCGACTCTATTAAATCCGTGCTAACATATGTCCTTATATGCAATGACTCGATCCGGCTTTACGATGAATGATATTGTGGCCAAATACAAAGGTAAGATGAAAGCGGAAGAGACCATACCTGATATGGATAATAAGCTTACCTCGAAAAGAAAAAGGGTGGACCAGATCTCTGGCGTGGAGAAGCAAATTTGGAATGAAGAAGTGTTGGAGAATCAGGTAAGAGTTAATTTGGATCTTTGGTACATTGATTTTTATTTTGGTAAAATGTCTTTTTTGTTCGTTGATGACAGATTGTCTAGATGGCTAAGTCAATGTCCAAAGAGATCAGGATATGGAGGGATAAATGTGATACCTTTGATATGAGTAGGGTCGAATACGAGAAGGATTTGAAAGAAGCTACAAGGATAATAAGGGAAAAAGGGATTGGAAATCAGGGACAAAAATGAAGAGATTTTAAAATGGCGGTCCAGGCTTGCAAGTGTTGATATCAGGCATGAAAGGGAGATTGAAGCACTTCGGGATGACTTGGTGCATGAAACTGCGAAAGCAGTTTTTGAAACTAGAATCCGAATGATTGAGGAATATCAGGCAGGAGAGTATGTGAACTGGAACCTGGATGATGAAAAGGCAGCTTTGCAGCGGATCCATAATGAAAAGATGAATAAGGGCTCCAAGGATCTTGAACAGGTTGATGATGCTCATGACAACGATATGGAATGACTTTCAGGAGGAAAAACAAAAAGTAGGATGCTTAAGAAGGAAGTGCAGAGGTTGGAGAAGTTACCCCCAAAGCAACACCTGCGGCAGATGCCACCTGAAAAAAGGTAAAATAACTCTATTCTGGTTTTTTGATGGTATTACTGGGGTAGAATCCCTAAAGACAATTTTAATTTAGGTTTGGTTATGTAATAGGTCCATAAGGACCAAAGACAATTTCTCTTATGTGTTGGGTTGGTCCAACACTTTTGCATTTTAACTTTGGTAGTTTGGATGTTGTTTTTAACTTTTTAAGGATGTTTTTAGGGTAACTTTAGCTTAGTTGCAGTTTAGTAATTTTCAAGCATGTCAAGGCTTGTTTTCTTTTGGATGGTTATTTGTTATGCTCGTAAGGTGACATGTTAGTATGTCAATGCGGTAGACACTTAAGATGACACGTACATGTCATAACCATAAGAATAAAATATGAGATCAATCATTTAACTGAGTGGGAATGGGTAAGCTATATGAGTTTACCCATATAGGCCCACCCCACACCTCAATTAAAGAGATAACTTGCGCTCCAGGCGAATGTGTGGCAACCTAACATCTTAAGAAAGAGGTAATTAACTCTTTAAACCTTAGAAGGAATTATGTACCTTTACTTGAGAAGAGATGACCAGTCTCTGACGGAGGAAAATTCATTGTTCTTTTGATTTTGCGTACTTTCGATATGTCCCCAATTCCGTATGTCAATGCCTCATAAGACAAAGACATGTTAAAAATTGACGTCAAATATGTTGACGCCTCTCCACAAGTTGTGTTAGTGACATCTTGATTTGTAATGAAGTAAGAAAATAGTAAATAGGAAAATGGAAGGTTACAAAGAAATAAAGGATTGTCCATACCTGGGATGAGATGAGTTAAAGGGGTGCATTGTTTAAATGTAATACCTTTTAAGGTGAATGGCGTTCCAACTTCGTGGTATCATTTGGCCATCCAAGGTTGATAGACAATATGCTCCTTTCCCAGCCTGTGCATCTATCAGGTAGGGTCCTTCCCACTTTGGGGCGAGCTTGCCTGCATTGAGTTCCTTTGTATTTTGGAATGCCTTTCGTAGGACTAAATCTCCTACTTGGAACCTTCTAACCCTTACATTTTTATTGTAAGATCTGGCTACCCTTTGTTGATATGCTGCCATCCGAACTTTGGCCATGTCCCTTAGTTCGTCTACTATATCCAAGTCATATGTCAAGATGTCTTTATTATGTTCAGATGTCAACAAACTGTATCTGGCCGTAGGTACAAGTACTTCTGCTGAATAACTGATTCTGTCCCAAATACAAGTGAATAGGGAGTTTGACCAGTAGCATTCTTAGATGTCATCCTGTCAGCCCATAGAACCATTGGCAACTCTTTTGCCCATCATCCTTTCTTCTGGTTCAGTCTCTTTTTTAAGTTGCTTATGATTATTTTATTGCTAGATTCTGCCTGTCCATTGGCTTGAGGGTGAACAGGTGAAGATGTCACCATCTTGACTCACCAAGATGTCAAGAAATCTTGGTTTTTCTTACTAATGAATTGGGAGTCGTTATCACAAATTATCTCTGAAGGTATCCCAAATCGGCTGAATATATTTCTTTTGATGAAAGAGATTACTTCTCTATCACGAACTTGTACGTACGCCTCAGCTTCTACCCATTTAGAGAAATAGTCCATCATAGCTAATAGAAATACTCTTCCTCCCGGTGCCCCTGGTAATTTTCCTACGATGTCCATTCCCCAAATCATAAATGGCCATGGCGACAGGATAGGATGCAGCAATTCGCCCCGGGCAGGATGTCCCCATGTCGTTGACAGAGTCACATTTCTTTGCATAGTCGTCGCGCGTCTCTTCTCATTGTGGGCCAAAAATAGCCCATCCTCGTAGCCTGGCAAACTTCTGCCCCAGGTATGATTTCCACACTCTCCTTCATGTAGTTCCTTGAGAACCCGTGATGGCCTCAGCTTCTAGACATCTTAAGTAGTGACCGCAGAGATTTTCTAAACAAAAGGTTATCAATAAGTAAATACTTAGATACTCTTACTCGAAGGCTCTAGCATTTTTCTCCTCGGCCTGGGATCGTATCATCTAAGAGATACTTGATAATAGGAGCCGTCCAAGAAGTTGCCGCTGAGGGGAAGGTACGTCGACATCTAGAACGAACATAGTTCAAGATGATCAATTTGCCGGGATGTCAACATGCACAATTTGGATGCTTGTCTCATGAAATGCTTTTGAAGGCTGAACCTAAGTTTGCCAGAGCATCATTGAGAGAATTTTCCTCTCGTGGAATGCTCCACAAGTAAATGTTTTGAATTTGGCCGCAGAATTTTTACAATTTCCAAATATGTCATCAACTTTGCATTTTTAGCTATGTAGGATCCATTGTAATGGTTGACAATTAGCAAAGAATCTATAAACACCCGAATATGCTTGACATCTAGGTCCCCGGGCCGTTGTTAGACCTGCAATTAATGCCTCGTATTTTGCTTCATTATTAGTGGCCTTGAAACCGCAAACGATGGATTGTGGTATTATGTCCCCTTGTGGCGATTTTAGTACAACACCAAGACTCGTACCTTCTCATGTTAGAAGCACCATCTCGTGTAGAGAGTCCAGATCTTCAGATGTCATCATCTTGAAGTTGCCGAACCTCCAATTCCACCTCTTGTTGCATGGTTGGACTAAAGTCGCCACAAAATCAGCTAAAGCTTGAGATTTTATCATTGTTGTTCTGGGCTCATATTTAATGTCGTATGTGCTTAATTGTATAAGACCACTTCGCCATTCGACCCGACATCTCCGATTTTCTCATAACATTCTTAATAGGATAGTTAGTGCGTACAATTATAGTATGTGTTTCAAAATAGTGCCTTAATTTAATAGAAGAAGCTTATCAAAGCTAAAATTAACTTCTATAAATGAGAATACCCTGGTCTCTCGCATCTAAAAGTGTCTTACTTATATAGTAGATGGGTTGCACTGACTACCATCTCATTCTCGCCACCAAGACCGCACTTACCGCTTTCCGATACCGCTAGGTAAATGTAAAGATGTTCCTCCTCCTTGAGGCTTGGCCAATAATGGAGGTGTCGACAGTAAGTTTTGAGCTCTGAAAGGCTTCTTCATGTTGGTTCTCCCACCGGAACTTCTTGTTCTTCCTTAGGATGTCATAGAAAGGTTTGCATCGATTCGAGGATTTTGAAATGAACCTCGTGAGTGCAGCAATCTTTCTTGTCAATCTTTGGACGTCCTGACAGATTGAGGTGACGACAGTTAATAATAGCACGTATGTATCAGTGCCTGGCAGCCTTCAATTCTTCTTTAGTAACCATGTAACCCAAAACATCCTCGCTTCATTCCAAAGTTGCATTTAGTCGGATTAAGTTTCATATTAAAACAATCCAAAATGTCAAAGGCTTGAGATAAGTTGCTTATGTGATCTTCGACTTTCTTGGAATTTACTACCATGTCGTCAATATATACTTCCATTGTGTCCCCAATCTGATCTTTGAACATTTTGTTGACGAGCCTTTGATATGTTGCACTTGCATTTTTTAGTCTAAAAGGCATAGCAATATAACAATAAATAATCATTGCTGGCGTTATGAAGGCGGTGTCTTCCGGTCGCGATGGTTCCATCTCGGATTTGCTTGGAATCTGAAGATGCATCCATGAAGGTGAGGAGCTCATGTCCTGGATGTGGCATCAACTAATGAATCTATGTGAGAGCGAGAGGGAAAGGATCTTTTGGACGAGGCTTTATTTAAGTCGTCAAGTCAAATACTGCACTCGCCATTTCCCATTCTTCTTCTCAACTACAACCACGTTTGCTAACCATCTTGGATAATCTACCTCTCGGATCATGTTGGCTTTGAGAAAGCGCTACCTCTTCCTTGATGATCTGGTTTCTTTTTCTGCAAATTTTCTTCGTTTCGGTGCACCGGTTTAAAACTAGGATCGATGTTAAGTTTGTGAGTGATGACATCTTTGCCGATGTCAAGTCATGTCATCATGTCTCCAAGCAAAACTCTTTTACTCGCTTTTAATAAGTCCAAAAGATTCTCTTCTATATCCGATGGGATATCACTGGCCAATTAGTACCTTTGATGTCCGGGTTGGAAGGGTCAAGCGCATTTCCTTTCACATCGTTCTCCCTAGCTTCCAGACTTCACGTACTTTCCTCCCGTAATTGCTATGCTTGTTTTGGAGATGTCGACGCCTTCATTGAAGTTTTATAACATTCCTTGGCCACCTGCTGATCACTGTATATTTTGGTGACACCCCAAGGTGTTGGGAACTTCACACACTGATGGTAATTGGAGGGGACAGCCTTCATCCCATGAATCCATGGTCTTCCAAGAATGACGTTGTAGGATGTTGCACAATCAATTTCACAGAACCGCTCCATGGTGTTTGTTGTGGGCATTTTTCAACATGGCGACATCTTCAATTGATCCTGCATATCGAGATGTCATTACACTGTAAGTATTGTTTTAATATTTACTTGTTCAATATTTCCTAATATTCTTATTCTTATTTTTCAGCAATTAAGAGAGGAATGCGGAACAATCTCCAAGCACGTTCAATGCATCTTCAAACGGCTAGGGCGACTTGGTCTCACGGAGGTTGAAGTGATAAACCAAAATGCCGAGATTATAGGAACCATATTGACTCTTTCATATCTACTTGTATTTAAGGGGAAATGGAGACGAAAAAACACATTCATGCTCATACGCACACACTCTACACAAAAAGCTCTTGTAATCCTCTCCATTATCTTCCAAAGTTGTATTTGTGATCATTATAGTGAAACCTTTAAGGTTGGAGACCTAACTCCCGGGGTTTTTTCCAAAGAGGTTATCACCTCCAAGGTTTTCCTCGTTAACAAATCGTGTGGTCATTATCTCTTTTTCATTCTTTTGTTCCATATAATCGAATTCCATAGTTCCCTCCTTATTGTTCAATCCACACACTAAACATAGTTAAGATTCTACTTTATTGTTTTTTCTACCAAAACAATTTGGCGCCCACCGAGGGGCCTCGTGGTTTATCGGTTATTTGAAACATTTCCTAATCAAATTCACTATGTCTGCACCCCCCAATGTGTCCACCGCCGGCAAAGGTCCCGCCGTTGTTCCCACATCAAGAGGTAGAACCAGCTTGTTACCACCACCTCCTCAGACAGGGTCTCAGCCAACTCAACCTACGAAGACTCCACAAAAGGGGGCAACGTCGTCCAATGCAGAATGCATGCCGACATCCGAGTATCTTGACCAGGTTGAATCAAAGGTTGGACCAGCAAGATAACAATTCGAAGGTGTTGACCAATTCCATGATTAAGATGCAGAAAGACCAACAACCATCGCATCTCGGCTTGAGAATATATCACCGCCGCGTGCAAGGATTCTCAACTTTGACAACACCAGAGGATCTACATTTCGTAATGAATTCATTCCAATGGGCAAGCCCTCCTCCGCCGACATCTTTAATGATGTCGACATCTTTGCCCAGGACACCCCATCGACGCCATCTTCCGCAGATTCACCCCATTCATTCCATTTATAGACAACACTACCGTCACGACTACTACGGACGATTCTCCGGTTTGCTAAATAATCTTTTCAATAATAATAATTTCAATCGTATTCCTATGGCCGACCCTTTGGCAGAAACCCACTAGCTAAACAGATGCAGATCTCGTAGAGCCGATAATGAACGTGCTGTGTAACTCCTCCAATTCAACCAAATACCCAAAATCGTTACAATCAATCCCGATTTGTCCCAAAGAATTGCAAATGTCGACATCCCGAAGCGTTTCGCCAAATGTACCATCTATGAAGTTGTACGACGGCACCACGGACCTGCAGGAGCATGTTGCACACTATCAAGAAAAGATGGACATAATCCATATCCCGCTTCAATACCGGGAGGCCTCGCTATGCAGGGATTTGGATCCACCTTGTCCGGACCAGCTCTCAAATGGCCGATTAGGCAACCCCTAGGTTCAATTGGTTCATACGCCCACCATCAACATGTTCTATAACCAATTCTCATGCAATGACAATTTGAAAAGTTGACAAGTGATCTCTACAATGTGACCCAGCCCTTAATGAGACTCAAGGATTATGTCCATCGGTTCAATAAGGAGGTGTTAGAAATTCCCAATCTTGACATGTCGATGTACTACGTACATTCAAAATGGGGTTGAAGAAAGATTCACAAGATATCAAGATTTGTAATGACTCCTTGTAAGCGGCTAGAAGAAGTCGAGCGTGGCATTAAGGTTCATAAGACTGAGGAAGATGAGCTGCGAAGATCGAAGTCGTCATCCAAGATGTCGACATATGACCATCCCGACAGTAAAGACCGAATCGTCCCATCGCAGAACAACCGTCCCAATCCTTATCCGAGAATTGACACTAGCAAAATTAATTCAAGTAGACGGTGAGGATGAAGATAGTGATAATGTGCCTAACATTTCGATTATTGTTTTTCTCGTTGACATTTCAGTGTACTCGTGCAATGGGCAACCTAGGAGACAAAGCCGATGGCCAAAGAAAA
Source organism: Adenophora triphylla var. japonica (assembly GCA_022495995.1). Lineage (NCBI taxonomy): Eukaryota > Viridiplantae > Streptophyta > Magnoliopsida > Asterales > Campanulaceae > Adenophora > Adenophora triphylla. Next base: position 414,068 of record JAFEMH010000525.1, read on the forward strand.
CGGACAAAACCACAGATGGCGTGACAAATCAAAATGGTGCGCTTACCATGAAGACTTTGGACACGTTATCAAGACCGCATCGCGTTAAGAAAGGAGATCAAGCATTTGCTCTCGAAAGGACATCTTAAGGAGTTGTTGGGATCCGTAAAGAAGAAGGCCGAAAATGCGTAAGCTCCTCATGAAGCCGAAAGGCCGCTTCTCCCCAAAGATCAACAAAGGTGATCAACTTCATCAAAGGAGGCTCGTAAATATGTGGAACATCCTATTCTCGCCGCAAAACGACACGCTAAGGAGTCAAAAGAGGAAAAGCCAGAGAGACAAAGCCTGTGATGTCGACACCTTGCCCTGATCCAATTACCTTTGATGAAAGTGATCGTGATAACTTGCCGGAACCCCATCATGACGGCCCGGTTATTTCCTTGCAGATCGCCAACCGTACAATACGACGTATTCGGTAGATGGGGGCAGCTCCGTCAATCTTATTATGTTGGGTACCCTTAAGGAAATGAACATCCCTGCATCGGAGATTGTCAAAAAGTCTTCAAGGCCGGTAGGCTTCAAAGTGGTGAAGTCAAAGAAACGGTGGGGGAGATAAAGCTTCCAATATACTCAAAGGGCCTCAACACCATGGAACGGTTCTGCGTAATTGATTGCGCAACATCTTACAATGTCATTCTTGGAAGACCGTGGATTCACGGAATGAAGGCCGTACCCTCCACTTACCATCGTTGTGTGAAGTTTCCAACACCTCGGGGTGTCGCTAAGATTTATAGTGATCAACAGTGGCCAAGGAATGTTACAAAACTTCAATGAAGGCGTCTACATCTCCAAAACAAGCATAGCAATTACCGAGGAAAGTACGTGAAGTCCTGAAGCTAGGGAGGATGATGTGAAAGAAGTATTGTTAGATCCTTCCAACCCTGACATCAAAGTACTTATTGGCACCGACATCCCGTCGATATAGAAGAGAAGCTTGTGAACCTATTAAGAAGCGTAATAAAGAGTTTCGCTTGGAAACATGATGACATGACAGCATTAGCAAAGATGTCATCACTCACAAACTTAACGTAGATCCTAGCTTTAAACCAAAGGCACCGTAAACGTAGAAAGTTTGCGTAAAACCGTAAATCAGATCATCAAGGAGGAGGTAGAGCGCTTACTCAAAGCCAACATGATACGGGAGGTCGATTATCCACGATGGTTGGCGAATGTGGTTGTGGTAGAGAAGAGAAACGGGAAACGGCGAGTTTGCGTCGACTTCACCGACTTAAATAAAGCCTCGCCCAAAAGATCCTTTCCCTTTGCCGCACATAGATTCATTAGTTGATGCCACCTCAGTCACGAACTCCTCACTTTCATGGACGCGTCCTCGGGATTTCAACAAATTCGTATGGAACCATCTCGACCAAGAGGACACCGCTTCATAACCCCCACAGTATTTATTGTTATATTGCCATGCCTTTTGGACTAAAAATGCAGTGCAACGTATCAAAGGCTCGTCAACAAGATGTTTAAGGATCAGATTGGGGACACAATGGAGGTATACATCGACGACATGGTAGTAAAATCCAAGAAGGCCGAGGATCACATAAGCAACCTCTCTCAAGCTTTTGACATCTTGGATTGTTTCAATATGAAACTTAATCCAGCCTAAATGCAACTTCGGAATGAAGGCCGGCAAGTTTCGGGTTATATGGTTACTAAAAGAGGCATTGAAGCCGCCCAACAAATACGCGCTATTCTCAACCCGTCATCACCTCAATCAGTCAAGGACGTCCAAAGATTGACAGAAAAATTGCCGCACTCACTAGATTCATTTCAAAATCCTCGTATCGATGCAAACCTTTCTACGACATCTTAAGAAAGAACAAGAAGTTCCAATGGGAGGAACAACATGAAGAAGCTTTTCAGAGCTCAAAACTTACCCGTCGACACCTCCCTTATTGGCCAAACCTCGATGGAAGAACATCTTTACATCTACCTAGCAAGGTCCGAAGGCGCCGTAAGCGCAGCCTTGGTGACAGTAACGAGATGGTAATCGCAACCCATCTACTATATAAGTAAGACACTCTTAGATGCCGAGACCAGGTATTCTCATTTACAAAAATTAATTTTAGCTTTGATAACTCGCTTCTATTAAATTAAGGCACTATTTTGAAACACATACTATTATTGTACGCACTAACTATCCTATTAAGAATGTCATGAGAAAACCAGAGATGTCGTGTCGAATGGCGAAATGGTCTCGTACAATTAAGCACATACGACATCAAGTACGAGCCCTTAACCGCAATAAAATCCCAAGCCCCGGCCGATTTTGTGGCCGATTTCACCCAACCCTACAACAAGAGGTGGAATTGGAAGTACAAGAACTTCAAGATGATGACATCCTAAAAATTTGGACTCTCTACACCGGACGGTGCTTCCAACATGAGAGGTACAGTCTTGGAGTTGTACTAAAATCGCCACAAGGGGACATAATACCACAATCTATCGCCTGCGCTTTCAAGGCTACCAACAATGAAGCAGAGTATGAGGCTCTAATTGCAGGTTTAATCGCAGCCCAAGACTTAGATGTCAAGCATATCCGGTGTTCATGGATTCATTACTAATTGTTAATCAAGACAACGGGTCCTACGTCGCGAAAAACGCTAAGATGACAACATATTTGGAAATTGTAAAAATTATTTCGGCCAAATTCAAAACATTTTCCTTGGAACAAATCCCACGGGAAGAAAATTCTCGCGTATGCTCGGCAAACTTGGGTTCAAACCTTCAAAAGCTTCTCACAAACCAAGATCCCAATCATACATGTTGACATCCCAAAGAATTGACCATCTTGAGATGTTCGCCCGGATGCCGACATACTTGCCTCTCCCGCAAAGAACCTCTTGGATGCCTTCCTATTATCAAATATCTCTTAGATGATACGATCCCACGAGGAGAAAATGCAAGAGCCTTCGTGGTAAGAGTATCTAAATATTTACTTATTGATAATCTCTTGTTTAGAAAATCGCCGCAGTCACTACTTAAGATGTCTAGAGGCGTATAGAGCCCATCAGTTCTCAAGGAGCCGCACGAAGGAGATTGTGGAAATCATACCGGCGTAAGTTTACATACTAAAGCTCTTAGAATGGGCTATTTCTGGCCTACAATGAGAAAAGATGCCGTTGACTACGCAAAGAAATGTGATTCCCGTCAACGACATGGGGACATCCCGCACCAACCACTCGAACCGCTACATCCTATCCCGTCACCATGGCCTTTTATGGTTTGGGGAATGGACATAGTAGGAAAACTTCCCATAGCACCAGTGGGGACGAGTATTTCTTTTGGCCATGACAGACTACTTTTCTAAATGGGTAGAGGCCGAGGCATATGTGCAAGTTCGTGACAAAGAAGTGATATCTTTTATCAAAAGGAACATATTCACCGATTCGAATTCCATCGTAGATAATTTGTGACAACGGCTCTCAATTCATCAAGAAGAGGACCCAAGATTTCTTGACATCTTGGGGTGTTAAGATGGTGACATCTTCGCCTGTTCACCCTCAAGCCAATGGACAGCAGAGTCTAGCAACAAAATAATAATCAAAGAACTTAAAAAGAGACTAAACCGTAAGAAAGGACGTTGGGCGTAAGAGTTACCAATGGTCCTATGGGCCGACAGACGACATCTAAGAATGCTACCGGTCAAACCCCTATTCACTTGTATTTGGAACTGAATCGTTATTCCAAACAGGTCCTTGTACCAACGGCAAGATACAAATTTTATCGACATCCGAACATAATAAAGACATCTTGATACATGACCTGGATACCGTGGACGAGCTAAGGGACATGGCCAAAGTTCGCATGGCAAGATATCGCAGAAGGGTAGCCCGATCTTACAATAAAAACGTAAGGGTTAGAAGGTTTCAAGTAGGAGACTTAGTCCTACGAAAGGCATTCCAAAATACCAAGGAGCCCAATGCAGCAAGCTCGCCCCAAAATGGGAGGGACCCTACTTAATAGATGCACAAGCCGGAAAAGGAGCATATCGCCTTGCAACCTTGGATGGCCAAATGATACCGCGAAGTTGGAACGCCATTCATCTCAAAAGGTATTACATTTAAATATGATTTCCCATGAACTCATCTTTCCGTGTATGAATCGTCTTTTAATTCTTTACAACCTTTCTTTTCTCCTATGCATCTTTTTTATTATTTACAAGTTAAGATGTCGCTAATATACTTTGTGGAGAGACGTCAACCTTAGTTGGCGTCAGTTTTTAACGTGTTTCTATCTTATGAGGTATTGACACATTTACATGGGGACATATCGAATGCACGCAAGGAACAACGATTTCTCCTCCGTTAGAGACCGGCCATCTCTTCTCAAGTAAAGGTACACAATCCCTTCTAAGGTTTAAAGAGTTAATTACCTCTTTCTTAAGAAGTTAGGTTACCACACCTTCGCCCGGAGCGCAAGTTATCTCACTAATTGAGGTGTGGGGTGGGCCTATATGGGTAAACTCATATAGCTTACCCATTCCCACTCGCTAGATGATTGATCTTAAGTATTATTCTTATGGTTATGGCATATTCGTGTCATCTAAGTATCTACGGTTTATGGCATATACGTGTCATCTAAGTTTCTACGGTTTATGACGTATACATGTCATCCTAAGTACCTATCATTTCGACATACTATCAGGTCACCATATGTGCAAAACATACAAAAAATTATCCAAAAGAAACAAGCCTTGACGTGCTTGAAAACTATTAAACCATAACTAAACTAAAGCAACCATAAAGTATCCGAACTACCAACAAGAACGTGCACAAGTGTTGGACCAACCCAACACATAAATAAGATTGTCTTTAGTCCTTATGGACCCATTACAAACCAAATAAAAATAAAAATTGTCTTAAGGGATTCCACCCCAAGAAACATCAACAAAATACCAAGAACCAAGTTGTTTTACCTTCTTTTTGTTTAGGTGGCTTCGCCGTAGGTGTTGCATCTCGGTGTCACTTCTCCAACCGCCGGTGCATCCTTGACAATCGTTTCATACGGACTTGACGACACCTCGCCCTCGTCCGTCACCTCACCGTCAACTTGAACAGATAGGCACATTCCCTATTGATATCCCAAGCACCACTCCTTCCCTTCCCGATATTCCTTCATCATCTTCACCTTGCATTGAGAGACAAAGCTTTCGCCGCAGCCTAGTTTGCAAGAATTCCTCACTTCGCTATCTCCTTGTTGTGGTCATCCTCACTTTTCGCCGCACTATTCAATAAGTCCTTCACCGTCCTGTTCTTGTTCTCCCACCGACTTGCTTAATTGCTCTATAGTCTTCTCATATTCCTTCACCTTATTATCTCGATGCCAACTTCTCCTTCCCGACCAAAGCGATGTCGCCTTTGGACTTCTTCTTTACCATTTCAACTTCTTTTGCCAATTCCTCCACGTACCCTACAAATTGAAAGATGACATCTTGATATTATTAAATGTTATAACAACCTTTGAAACTATTCAATATCCAATTAATGGTGTCTTACCCCGCCGCTGTGCTCATGAATTTCTTCTTGAAATCTCCCGCCGACATTCCATCAAAGGAGTCTCCAACCTCGATCACTTACTCTTGGCTAGCTTTTCTCTTCCTCACCCTAGAGCCAATACCAATGCTTTCATCAGAATGTGACTCTTCTTAGGAGCAGTGGAGGTTTCTTTTCAATCTTGACAACGGGTTCGTAGAGCATGGCCTCAATATCATCCAGGTCAAAGTCGACCCCGAAACTACCGGTTTGGAGACCGCATGGACATAGAGATATTGTCAATAACGAATAACACATCAAATTGATGACAGCTTATCAAAGGTAACAAGATACCAAGCTTACCAAAGTGGACATAATTACGTAAGTAGAAGCCTTTATATCCTCCGGGAATAGTCGACGAAGCTTCCAACAAACCTTTGGGAGACCTCTTATCGAGAGGGAGACCGAAAACTCTTCGATCTTGGCTAGAGTGTCTTTGGCAGAGGAAACAATTCTCCCCAATCAATATCTACATAAAAGCAAGAACAATTACAATTCGCTTTGTCTCAAGAACAGAAGTCACAAGAGTAAGAATTTAAGTACCTCCCTTGTTCCGTTGCTTCGATATCTCATCCTTTTCTCCAATCGACGTCCTATCAACAAAGAAAAATCTATTCTTCCATCCCCTATCACCGGAGGATGTGGTGCTCATCAAAGGATTTCTACCCGATTTCTTTCTAAAAAGGTACCTTTTGGAACCAAAAAGTTGAAGATCATAGGAATAGGCAATTTCGGGAAGCCCTAGGTTTAGTCCGTTTTCTCGATTTACTTTGAGGACAAAAGCAAAACTCGCCAGGCCATTGGCATAAGTTGAGCATAAGCCGCTTGAGTTTTTCGAAAGAACTCAAGAACCAACAAAGGGAAAAGGGTAACTAAACCCTAGAAGGAAGGGATATTCGAAGAAACAGATCCATTTGAGGGAAATATGGTCAGACCTAAGTTTTATGGAAAAGGGATGAAAAATTGCACCACTTGGGAAGCAACATTGTTGTTTTATGGACTCTATTTGAGAATCGTCGAACAAACAAGTTTCTTCACCGTTTAGTGAGAAGATTTCCGCAAACAAAATCGTCGAGATTAATCTCTACGGGACCTTGTGGGGATGACGCTTTCTTGGGTTTGGACGCAGACAACCTAGTTTTACCCATAGTTGACAAAGCAAAAAGAGAAAAATAAACAAAGGAAGAAGGTGAGAAACGGAGGAATTTTACCTTGGAGACGAACGGCGTCGTGGGCCAACGGAGGTGAAAAGAAGCTTTGAGAAGATTAATTTATCCTCTCAAGCGGTTAATAAAAAGAAAAAGAATTCCTTTTCAAAAATAACTCTTCTCCCCAACCGTCCATTTCAACGCCACGTCTTCCAAAACGTCCCATCAAGCAGAGCGGACAGTTGGACCATTAATTCAAAAGAAAAACATTTTGCCTCTTCGCTGCCAACATAGTCAAATGTTTTTGGGGACAAATTGTTGTGGGCATTTTTCAACATGGCGACATCTTCAATTGATCCTGCATATCGAGATGTCATTACACTGTAAGTATTGTTTTAATATTTGCTTGTTCAATATTTCCTAATATTCTTATTCTTATTTTTCGCAATTAAGAGAGGAATGCGGAACAATCTCCAAGCACGTTCAATGTACCTTCAAACGGCTAGGGCGACTTGGTCTCACGGAGGTTGAAGTGATAAACCAAAATGCCGAGATTATAGGAACCATATTGACTCTTTCATATCTACTTGTATTTAAGGGGAAATGGAGACGGAAAAACACATTCATGCTCATGCGCACACACTCTACCCAAAAAGCTCTTGTAATCCTCTCCATTATCTTCCAAAGTTGTATTTGTGATCATTATAGTGAAACCTTTAAGGTTGGAGACCTAACTCCCGGGGTTTTTTCCAAAGAGGTTATCACCTCCAAGGTTTTCCTCGTTAACAAATCGTGGTGTCATTATCTCTTTTTCATTCTTTTGTTCCATATAATCGAATTCCATAGTTCCCTCCTTATTGTTCAATCCACACACTAAACATAGTTAAGATTCTACTTTATTGTTTTTTCTACCAAAACAACCATGTAACCCAAAAATTCCCTGCCTTCATTCCAAAGTTGCATTTAGCTGGATTAAGTTTCATATTGAAACAATCCAAGATGTCAAAAGCTTGAGATAAGTTGCTTATGTGATCTTCGGCTTTCTTGGATTTTACGACCATGTCGTCAATATATAATTCCATTGTGTCCCCAATCTGATCTTTGAACATTTTGTTGACGAGCCTCTGATATGTTGCACCTGCATTTTTTAGTCCAAAAGGCATAGCAATATATCAATAAATACTTATTGGCGTTATGAAGGCGGTGTCTACCTGGTCAGATGGTTCCATCTGGATTTGCTGGAATCCTGAAGATGCATCCATGAAGGTCAGGGGCTCATGTCCAGATGTGGCATCAACTAACGAATCTATGTGAGGCAGAGGGAAAGGGTCTTTTGGACAGGCTTTATTTAAGTCGGTGAAGTCAACACAGACTCACCATTTCCCATTCTTCATCTCAACTACAACCACGTTTGCTAACCATCTTGGATAATCCACCTCTCGGATCATGTTGGCCTTGCGTAAGCGCACTACCTCTTCCTTGATGATCTGGTTTCTTGTTTCTACAAATTTTCTTCATTTCTGGTGCACTGGTTTAAAACTGGGATCGATGTTAAGTTTGTGAGTGATGACATCTTTGCTGATGCCGGTCATGTCATCATGTCTCCAAGTAAAACTCTTTACTCTGCTTTTTAATAAGTCCACAAGCTTCTCTTCTATATCTGATGGGATGTCACTGCCAATAAGTACCTTGATGTCCGGGTTGGAAGGGTCTAGCAATACTTCTTTCACATCGTTCTCCCTAGCTTCCAGGACTTCACGTACTTTCCTCTGTAATTGCTATGCTTGTTTTGGAGATGTTGACGCCTTCATTGAAGTGTTATAACATTCCTTGGCCACCTGCTGATCACTGTATATTTTGGCGACACCCCACGGTGTCGGGAACTTCACACACTGATGGTAAGTGGATGGGACAACCTTCATTCCATGAATCAATGGTCTTCCAAGAATGACATTGTAGGATGTTGCACAATCGATTACACAAAACCGCTCCATGGTGTTGAGGCCCTTTGAGTATATTGGAAGTTTTATTTCCCCCACTGTTTCTTTGACTTCACCACTGAAGTCTACCAATACTAAGGATTTCTTGATGATCTCCGATTCTGGGATGTTCATTTCCTTGAGGGTGCTCAACATAATGAGATTGACAGAGCTACCCCCATCAACCAGGATACGCCGAATTGTACAATTGGCGATCTGCAAGGAAATAACTAGGCCGGGTCGTGATGGGGTTCCAGCAAGTTCTCTCGATCACTCTCATCAAAGGTGATTGGATCATGGCAAAGGTGTCAACATTCTTGGTTGTCTTTCTGGCCTCTCCTCTTTTGACTCCTTAGCATGTCGTTTTGCGGCAGAATAGGAAGTGCAACATATTTCTGAGCCTCCACTAATGAAATTGATCACCTTTGTTGATGCTGGGGGAGATGCTGGTCTCTCGACTTCATGAGGAGCTTCCACACTTTCAAATTCTTCTTCTTCTCGGATCCCAAAGAACTCCTTAAGATGTCCCTTCGAGAGCAAGTAACTGATATCCTTTCTTAGTGCGATGCAATCTTCAGTAACATGCCCAAAGTCTTCATGGTAAGCGCACCATTTTGATTTGTCATGCCATCTTGTAGGCTTATCCGTCTTCTTTGGCCATCTGGCTTTGTCCCCTAGATTGCCCATTGCACTGAGTATACCTGAAATGTCAACAGAAAAACAATAATCAGAAATGTTAGGCACATTATCATTATCTTCATCCTCACCGTCTATTGAATTAATTTTGCTAGTATCAATTCTTGGGTAAGGATTGGAACGGTTGTTCCTGCGATGGGATGATTCAGTTTTCCTGTCAGGGTGGTCATATGTCGATGACTTTGATCTTCTCAGCGCATCTTCCTCCAATCTTATGAATCTCAATGCCCTGCTCCTGACTTCTTCCAACCGCTTACAAGGAGTCATCACCAAATCTTGATAATACTGTGAATCTTTCTTCAATCCCATTTTGAATGCTTCTGTGGCTGTTGACATGTCAAGATTGGGAATTTCCAGTACTTCCTTATTGAACCGGTGAACATAATCTTTCAGAGTTTCATTAGGCTGTTGGGTCACATTGTAGAGATCACTTGTCAGCTTCTCAAATTGTCGACTACACGAGAATTGGTTATAGAACATGTTTATAAGATGGGCGTACGAACCAATTGAACCTAGGGGCTCCCTAATCAGCCATTTGAGAGCTGGTCCAACCAAGGTTGATCCAAATCCTCTGCATAAGCAAGCCTCCTGGAATTGGAGCAGAATATGGATTATGTCCATCTTCTCCTGATAGTGAGCAACATGCTCCTCTGGGTCTGTGGTGCCGTCATACAACTTCATAGATGGAACGTTGAAACGCTTCGGGATGTCGACATTTGCAATTGCTGGGACAAACCGAGATTGATTGTAGCAGTTCTGAGACACTGGTTGGATTGGAGGAGTTATGCCGGGCACGTTCATTATCGCCTCCCGAGATCCCGCATCCTGTTTGGCTAGTGGGTTTCCCGCAAAAGGGTCACCATAGGAATACGATTGAAATTATTATTATTTAAAAGTTTATTCAGCAAACCAGAGTTATCCGTGGTATTTGTGACAGTGGTGTTGTCAATGAATGGAATGAACGGGGTGAATCCTGCTGAAGGTGGCGTCATTAGGGTGTCCCCGGGTAAGGATGTCAGCTGAGGAGTTTGAGGTGGACTATTCATTGGAATAAATTAATTCTGGAGTGTAGATCCTTCGGTGTTGTCGAAGTTGAGGTTCCTTGCACGCAATGGTGAGATGTTTTCAAGCCGCGAAGCGATGAGTTGTTGATCCCTCTGCATCTTGACCATGGAATTGGCCAACACCTTGGAATTGCTATCTTGTTGATCCAACCTAAAATTCAACCTGGTTAGGATAGTCCGAATGTCAGCATCTACATTGGAAGAAGTCGCTTCCTTTTGTGGAGTCTTTGTAGGTTGAGTTTGCTGAGGTCCGGTCTGAGGAGGTGACGGCAACAAGCTGGTTCTACCTCCTGATGTTGGAGTGACGGCGGTACCCTTGCCGGCGGTTTACACATTGGGAGGTGCAGACATGATGAATTTGCTCAGGAAATGATCAAAATAACCGATAAACCACGAGGCCCCTCGGTGGGCGCCAAATTGTTTTGGTAGAAAAAACAATAGTGTTGAATCTTAACTTTGACAAGTGTGTGGTTTAAATAACAAGGAGGGGACTGTGGAATTCGACTAAATGGAACAAAGGCATAAAAAGAAAGAATGACAACATGATTTGTTAACGAGGAAAACCTTATAGGTGATAACCTCTTTGGAAAAAACCCCGGGAGTTAGGTCTCCAACCTTAAAAGTTTCACTATAATAATTGAGTTACAACTGTGGAAGATGATGGAGAGAATTACAAGAGAGATGTGCGTAGAGTGTGTGAGTGTATGAGAGTATGTATGTTTTTCCATCTCCATCTCCCCTTAAATATAAGTAAGTTTGAATGGGTAAAAGTTGTTCCTACAATCTCGGGAATAGTCCTATCTTCTTCAAGTCCGTGAGACCAAGTCATCCTTGCCGTTGAAGATGTGTAGAACGTGCTAGAAAAATATCCCGTATTATTCTCTCTTATCCACTGGAAAATAATAATAATAAAGATATTAGGAAATATTAATTAAGTAAATATTAAAACGATACTTACAGTGGAGTAACATCTTGACATGCAGGAGCAACTGAAGATGTCACCATGCTGAAAAATACCCACAACAATTACCAACATAAAATATAATTCCTAAAGGGTCACACACAAAGAATGGATTGAAATTGGCTCAAATAAGGGACTGATCTTTTGGGCGACCGCCGGTGAGCAGAGTGGGCGACCACCCTTAAATCACTGTTCACTTGGACGACCACTGTATGTACGCCAATCCAATTCGTAACCTTTCTAGATGCATTTTAATATGATAAAATTGCATTAGGGGGCGTCTTGGTAAATTCCCGGTCTATTCTGAGACTTCCGGAAATATCCCATAAGTTTCTCGCGAAGGAAGTACTTTTTTGTACTTTGCTCAGACCAAGGGACCTAAAGGGAATAAATCTGTTTTGGACTTTTTGTGTATTATCCCAGAATGTTCCAGAACCAGATTTGGCGCCAAAAACGGTTGGTGGCACTTCCTGTCACGTGACAACACGAAGCCTTGGAAAGTGGTTACTGAGTGCCGTACGACACAAGGTGACCATGATCAGCAACTATAAATAAGACCCTACCCCTCTCATTTCTGGATCCCAATTTTCACTCCCTAACGTCACTCTGCAGAAATCACTCCAGAACCTCTCTCTCTCCTCCTCCTCCTACACAAAAAACCAACCAATTCCCCTCTAATTACGTCATCCTTCATACAACTCCTACCCAATTACCCCCATACTTCCCAAACACCTTGAAGACCTCAATTCAGCTCTCCATCCGTGTCTAAATCTCTACTACAAAGAGTCGAATCGAAGACTTTTGCACCTAAATTGGTGTGGAAGTTGAGGACTACATGGGTAACATCTCCTTCCCTATCTCTCTCTCTCTCTCTCTCATCTATTTGTTTTATTGTGATTCCTTCCCCTCCACTTGATAATCAGGCTCCATCTGCCTCTGATTATCAAGTGGCAACTACAATCTCGCTGTTTAAATTGTGTTTAGTTGAATCCAAATGCATGTTCATGATGTGATCTATTTGTAATTGCAATTTTGGTGTCAAGGGAGTGTGGATCTCCCATATCCACACTCCTTTAGTTGATCTGTATCTGATTCATGTTATTCTAATTGGCTTTGGTATAACTGATTGATTTAATTTGGCATCTGTTGAATCTGTTTCTCAGTTGTAAGGTTCCTGCAGATGGTAAACATGTGTCACGCGACACACTTGGACATGAGGAGTCCCGTGTCACGCGACACATCGTACCCATCTGCAAGGATTATCCTTCAGTTGTAAGTTGTTAGCTAGTTAGTTTGTCACCAAGTTGAGGTGACTATGTTGTTTTAATGCTCAACATCTAGTTTGTAATTGTACTTTGTGTTCATTGAGATTTCTGTAATCTGAGTGTTGTAAGTCTCTGCAAGGTGACCGTTGGTGTCACGCGACACATTTGAACATGAGGAGTCCTGTGTCACACGACATAAGTGGTCCTTTGCAGAAGACTTGGTTTCAGTTGTAATCTGTTCTCCTTGCTGTAATGGGATGTGGCCTCCCTGATCAAATGGTCTACAAGTTGTAATAATCTCATTTGTTTAATAAAATTCATGTTTATCGCACTTGCCTATCATCATTGTTTGAACATGTTTTGATTTATTTGGATGTCTAAATTAGAAAGACTCGTCTACGGACGAGGCGTGTTGGGTGAACTCTCGGTTCTTCCCAACACGTAACCTGACCCCCAGACCCATTCTCTTTCAAAAGGTTTTTCAAAGTGCACCTCTAAAGCATGGCGTGGCGACTCCTAATCTTTTTCATTTGAAAACCCAAATTTTTTTATTTTTCGGGGCGAGCGCACATTCACTGGTGACTCCGCTGGGGACACACTTTTGAAAACCTGTTTTTCAAAACTAAGAGGGTCATGCTTTCGTTCACTTAGACATCCAATGTATTCATCATATGTGCATGCTTGATGATCTTGTGCGGTACATGCATTTTTATGAGATTTTTTTTATGAGATTTTACGACTTGTGTGCCTTTTGTTTGCTTCTTGTGGCTATGTTGTTATGCTTTGTTGTGTTGCTTTGTTCCTTGCCAAGGAGAGGCAGGGTCTAACTTCAGTTTTGCAGAGATTCTGGTTTAGTGACTGTCCTGGTCGTGCGACAGCTTTATTCCTTGCAGTCCTGTGTCACACGACAAGAATGGTCACTGAACATGTTTCAGGTGCTGGTTTGAGGGCAGTCCCTTGAATCAAGATTGCTCAGTTGATTGTTGTTCCCCTTTTTGTTCCCTGTGAGAGTGTGTGTGTTTTTTCTTTTTCTTTTTAAAAATAAAATAATAAAAAGAAAATTTCATTTTTCGTAAATAAAAGAATATAGTCATCCGCACACTACACCACATAGATTTAGAACCCTCGGGTGCTATTGATGGCATCGCGGACGGTGATAATATTCACCTACGCTTGAGCGCCTAATGTCAAACCCATCCCCCTAGCGCGTTATAGGTGGCGCCACACTTAAACCTTACCCACGGTTGGTTTTGATACAACGTTTTAATCACACCAAAATGAATTGTTTTTTGAAATTTACGATAGGTCCTCATACCTTCCCCAAAACCTTGCACCTTGTGGGCATGTTGCCAATGCAACATGGTTTCACGTAGGGATATGTCACTTCCGTGGCGTGTCCTTAACGAGAGATCATGTTGCATTGTCACCGTGCACCGACGAGAGGTCATGCCGGATTTTTCTTGGAAATTCTTCGAGAATACCCGTTATGCTGCCCAAATTTCCCCAGAAATTTGGACCACTCGTCCATCTCACATCGTGTTAGGTCTTGGTTAGGTATCATTACCTATTATTAATTTCAAATACAAAGCATTTAGTGTAATTTGAACGTTGCGTCCCTAGGCTTCCCCAAGGTGTAGTTTGCGTAAATAAAGGCTTCTCCTTTCAAACTGTACTTAGGATTAAAACATTGATTTATACTTGAAGATAAATAAATTGTTTGCGCGAGTCTGTCCCCCTTTTCCTTTCTCTCTCCCATATATCCTCAAAAGTCTTCTTCCTTCCCTACCTTATAAACCCGTATCTACCCCTGCAGCTACGGCGAGTTGGATCCGCTCATCTGTTCCGGGAGCTCGTTTGGTCCGGGTTGTCAAAGAAGTTCAAACAGTTTTCGAGGCTTCAGTCAGTTCAGTATCAGATATGGCCAGGAACGGTGATGTGTTTGCTGCTCAGTCTGCTGGAGGTTTGGGTCCGATGGGTCAACCGGGTTTGAACGATATGTTTGCAGAAGAGTTGAGAATAACTTTGGAAGCCGCTTTGGCTAGGGAACATGAGGCCCGCTTGTTGGATCAGAATGCTAAGGCCCGAGAGGAGGAGGCCCATACCCGCTTTGTCAAGGCTATGAGAGCCAAGGGAATCGCAATACTCAGTCGAGAAGATGGATCTTACGAGGAAATTACTGAAGAGGGCAACAACGGGATTGGATCTGTTTCTCCTGCCCAGCTTGCCCAACCCAGCTACAATGCTATGCCTCCTCCCACGAGCTATGCCCCGCGCCCAGATCAAATACCGTCCCCGTGAATGATTGGGAATGCCCAAGGAAGGTTTCCTCCCCCAACCCCTCAAGCGTATAACCAAGTTGCTTAGCAGGGTCTCAGCAAGAGTAGTGGCAAACCGTCGAATTTCTTCGATCTCACATCCTCTCCAGCTCCCAACGCCACAATGCCGCAGGTTCAGTTCGGATCTCAGTTCCAAGCAAGTTACTCCCAACCCCAATTCAGTATGTACCCCGACAGTTATCCGTATGGTCAGTCTAATCTGCAGCAGAATGGTCAGTACCGTCTTTTAGGAAATCAGATTTGTCAGGACAGTATTCCACAGTATCCGCAGTCTCAGCGCTAAGGCAACTTTCCTCGGCCCACAGTTTGTTCTCCTCTCACCCAGCATCTGTATGGTTCCACCCCGTATTCAGCTCCTTGCATTAGTACTGGATTTTCTACACTTGGTCAGTTTGGAGGTCAGTTAGTGCAGTTCAGTCCCCAGAATCCCAGTGTTCAGTTTAATGGTTATGACATGTACGGGAACAAGATTCCCAGCTCAGTCAGTTTGTTGGATAGCAATATAAGTATCCCCAGTACTTTCAGTCTTCCCTCGGCTGCTTTGCCCATTAGATATGCTCCTGAGTTCCCAGTACCGTTTCAACAGTAGCTCCTGCTATTCCCCAGATCCTGGGTTAGACGCCAGAAGTGACAGCTTTATTGAAGCAGATGCAGCAACAAATCGATAGATTGACTGTGGGTTCTAGTGGTCTCAAGGTGGTGGACCCAGCTCAAGTAACGCCCCTGCCCCATAAGTTCAAGATGCCAAAGATGGATTTTGATGGTACGGCCTGCCCAAAGACTCATGTGGATACATACGTCATGACAATGGGGGCGATGGGCTGCACGCCCGAGTTCATGGCTTCTCATTTTCATCTGACTTTGAAAGGACCTGCGCTTACTTGGTTCTTGGCTCTCAAGCAAGAATACCGCTCCACCTGGAGCCAGATCACAGAGACTTTCTTGGAGAAGTATAGAGGCAATCTGGAATGGCGTATCACCCGAGACGACTTAGTGGGGACCATTCAGAAGAATGACGAGTCGATCACAGAATTCTATAAGCGGTGGAATGCCAAACTTAACGAGCTCTCGGAGCCAATCCCCCTTCAAGATCAGAAAGATATCTTCTTTTCATGCGTGAAGCCGGTGCTAAGGAAAGCCATCGGAAAAGGTTGGTACCCAGATCTCAGGGAAATGGTTGGAATGGGCGCTCGCAGTGAGAACAGGCTTTTTAATCAAACTCCGGGTGTGAATGTTAGTGGTAGTAACGGAAGTGGAGGATTCAGGTATCGGACAACTAACCCAGTCTCTGCCATGGCATCGAAGGGAAGAGAAGTGGTTAAGGACAACATCGTCAATAATCTGTAAGGAGGAGGTAATAATGGGCCCAATAGTGGGAGATTCCAGCCGAAACCGCAACGAAAGTTTGATGACTTGGGTATGACTACGGAAGAGGTTTACAATGGATTGCTCAGAACCGGTATGATAAGGCAGCTGGAGAACTACAATCCTGCTAATCCCAATCCCATTCTTGACACAAGCAAATATTGTCGGTTCCATCAATACCCGGGGCACACCACCAATACTTGCTTCACCCTCAAGAGGATTATCCAAGGGCTTGTAGATGAAAAGAAGATTGAGTAATCCCCTCGTCCTAACGTCGTCAGCAACCCTCTGCTCAGCAACAACATGAATCTTATCGATTTTGGTCAAGACTGTTTCGTCAATGTAATAGAGTTTGGAGAGTCTGTAAATGGAAATGTTAGTGGTTATTGTAATAAGGTCGTGACTGATGTAATTCCTTGTTCCGATGAAATGAAAGATAACTTTTGCTACGTTTTGTATCTTGATGATTTGTATGATTTGAATAATGCTGCCGATTATGATTATTATGAAGAGCGCTTGGTTGTCAACGCTATATCCTCTATGGTTAACAGAGAGTCCCCAATCTCTTTGGAGGAACTCTGGATAGCAGCTAATGTGGAGGCGCCATTGTCCGTGAATGAGATAAGACAGGCGGCATGGCCATACAGCACTCGTCCTGCTCCGATTACGCTAGCTGAACTCAAAGAGGCCAGTAAAAATTTTGTGGTTGAGATTGATCAAGAGGTTAATTTGTTGACTCGATCTGGAAGAATGTTGGGAATAGATAGTGCTGATCTATCTGGGAAAGGCAAGGGAGTTGTAGTTTCGAATCCCCAAGACTCTCAAGATCCCTACAAATCAGCAAGAAGTGAGGAAATCCGCGAAGACCCGATTTTGACGCAGTTAAAGAGAACCCAAGCTGATATCTCTTTATGGTCTCTGCTCACATCCTCCTACTGTGAGTACCCCAACCCGAACTCATGTTTTGGGTCCACTTTAATTGATTTTTGGGCTTACATAATTGCTAAAGAAGCAAATTAAGTCCAATTATACCACAGCCCATCCAACCCATTAGGCCTGCCAGCCATTCGGCCCAAGTATGTCAAAATGATGTACGCTGTCGTCCGACATGGGACGATACTAAGGCGGTTTAACTGCCTCTATCGGACGACATAGCCCTTCCCATCAGCTTGCCTATAAATACAAGGCATGGCTGGTCATTTTGAGAGGACTTGGAGAGAGGATTGGGAGGATACCAACATAATAGAGGGGAAACTCTGCACAAATAGAGTCTCTCTCTCTCTCTCTCATACCCACACACTCACCTCCCTCCTCACACACACACATACACCAAGGCCAAGACTCAAAGAAACCCTCTTTGTTGGTGTGTTGAAGGGGTGGACACCATACTACTGGTGATCTTACCTTGTGGACTACAATAGGTAGTCACTAAACCCTTCTCTCTCTTTAAATAACTCTTCCATACATTTATACTACCTTGCATGCTTACTTGCTTTAATATTATGTAGAAATCGGGATTTTTGCATGATAAAGGTGGTGGAGAAGTGAATCTTCATTATTCACTTCTCCCCACATCAGATCTGGACATTAGGTGGCATTAACATCAATAAAGTTTGGATCTTTGCTTATTTACATTGAGTTAGGAGGTGATGGCTACTTCAAAGTGGCCATAAACATGTGATTTATCACATTTGGCCACTAAAGCCATGTGATCCTCCCATAATACTCACATAATACTGTTATATTACTGTTTACAGTTAATAAAGGTGCTTGGTTAGCCTTGAGAATAAAGGAGGAATCAAACAGACTGAAGGGCACTCATATAGACCACTCCTGTCGGACGACACAGGACTCTCTGGAGATCCTGTGTCATACGACATGGAGCTCCCAGAAGACTATAAAGTCTTTCTTGGACTTCAGATCTGTCAGATTTATCCCCCTTAGTAACTCAAAGCTTACCTAAGCATTTTTTGGCTCATGAGCCACTATTTGGGTGCCTAAGGTCTGTTTGGGTGCGATCTACTTAATGGAGGCGGTTTGCCACATGACATAGATGACTTCGGATGTTCTATGTCATATGACCTCCGTATCATTAAAAGTCAATCATGACTTTTTCTACTCCAATCAACCCCCAAACTGGGCTTAGACCTTCAAATAGTGTCTTCAATGGGAGAAATAAATGCCATTTCAGTTCCAGAATAGCTTGGTCATTGTAAAGGACAATCTAACCATGAAGCATCATGTCGTCCAACATCCCCTTTCTGGGAAATCCTGTGTCGGACGACATCGGAGCTTCCTGAGCAGATTGTCCTAACCTTCTTCCTTGTTATGAAAATCATAATATGTAAAGGGTGTGCCCCCTGTCATGTCTCACAAGTTGTATCCAGTCTTTACGTCATCAATGAACTGCCAAATTTGCATGCCTAGCTTGTCGACACATATTGCACACACAATTTGAATGTATATAATTGTCCAATTTTTATTGAAAGTCTCGAAAGAGGCGTGTTGGGTGAACTCTCTAGTTCTTCCCAAACACGTAACCAGACTCCTGAACCCAAAATTCTCTTTAAAATAGGTTTTTCAATGTTTTCCTTTAAAAATGGCGTGGCGACTCCCAAAAACCGAAATTTCCAAAACTTATCATATCATTACAAATACCAAATGATATCATAAAATTTTTTCGGGCGAGCGTTCATTCAGTGGCGACTCCGCTGGGGACATACATTGAAAAACTTTTTGTGTTTTTTTTTTAAAAAAATGAAGACGATACTTGGTATATATGTGGAAACCACTAACCTTCCTGTATCGCTCCCTAACCCGGGGCTTGGGATAAATGGTGGTCTAACAATCCCACGTATCGGTATCATTCTTCTATTTTCTAAAAAAAAAGAGAAAAGTTTTTCTTAAGAGAGTCTAACTTTATTTAAATCAACTCGGACAATTTCTACATTCTCCTTGTGTGTGCATTTGTGTCATTTTGTGTGCTCATGTGAGCCTTGCCATGCTCTATGTGCTTTGGTATGTGGCACTTCTGGGAGCCGGGGCTTCCCCTTTGCTATTTGCTCTTCCCGCTGATCAGAACAGGGCAGGATGGCGCTGGATTACAGTTGCTGGTAAAATCTGACATTTGCGGCAGTCCCCTTTTGTCATGCTTTGACTCATTCTCTTGTTTTTTCCTTTGCATATTGCATAAAAAAAACAACAAAAAAAAATCTTTTACAAAAAAGCAAAAAAATATTTTCCTAGAAAAATACCTTCACACTACTCGCACGCTACCCGCACATAGAGTTAGAACCCGGGAGTGTACGGATGGCATCGCGGAAAGTGACGTGTTTCGCTAATGCTTGAGCGCCTAAAGTCCTCCTAGCCTGTGAGTCAGCCAACACTTGTCCGTGACACACTTTCTACTTTGACCGGTTGGTTTTTGGCCAATACTGTTCAAAACATTTTCTAAACTCGGTTTTCAAAATTTTCTCACAAAGTCCGAGTCATGCTTCATCTCAAAAAAAAAAATATTGGCATACTCTCCCTCCTTATGTCAAAATTATGAAATAACTCGACGTTAGTACATGTCAAAATCTTGACATATCTCGACGGAGGTACATATCGATTTCTTGACTTGGCTTCGTAAGAAGTCATGACGCGTTCTCGACATGTGTCAACGCGAGACCATGTCGAATTCTTGACGCATACTAACGAGAATTATGTCAAAATTTTGCCGCTAAGCGACGAGAGGCCAAGCCAGATTTCCAACTCGAAAAGAGGAGAGGTCATGCCCAATTCTTCCAGGGTTTTACCTGCAAATTGCGGTCTCGTACATTCAAACGTACGTTCGACCCTCTCTCCTCCCGAGTTTAGACATTGACTTGGACTTGGTTTTGAAAACCCCGAGTTTGACTTGTTTTGGCTCGTATGCCCATTGGTTCGTTCTCCCTTTTGATTGGTGGGTTCCACGTGCCCTATAGGACCTCTGCCGGGATTGTCCGTCCCGGAGGTGCAATACAGGTGGAATACTGGGGGTCTATAGAAGTAGTGATGGAACCCACTGATCCAAGTGTCCCCCTTTTCCAACCATTCCTAGGATCAATAAAAATCATTTTTATAAACAAAAAAAAATATATAAAAAAAAGAGAGCATATGCATGAGTCCGTCCTAAGCCTATCCTCTCCCCCACCTAAAACCGTTCTCTCCCCCTTTCAGCAAGCAAGTATTGGGTCAGAGTTCCAGGCGGTCGGTTAATCAGTTTCTCTCCAGTCAGGGGTTCGTTTCCAGTAGTCTAAGATAAACCGTAAAATCGTCAGCTTCAACATTCCATTGTTAAGAATGGCCAATATGGTAGTCAACCGTGCTGGTAACCAGACACCAGGTGGGGCTCCCCCAGCTCAACCCATACCTCACATCTGGTATGATGTGTGTGACTATGAAGATTGTTTGGAAGATGAATATCAGGACTGGATCAATGAAGATGCTCCTTCAAGAAAGAAGAAGAAGAGGAAGTCCATGCAACAGAAATTGAAGGAGGGATACGAAGCTGGAGACGAGAGTGTGGGAATTTTAGGCGAACCCTCAGGCAAATTTGACTATTACGTCAGTTACCCCAAAAGGCCCACCAGGGAAACGGTCAGCCAAAACGAAGTCCAGCCCAACCCTCTCATTGTCATTGGTCCTCTCAGGATAAAGAGTTCTGAGTCTATCGCCACTGCGAAGTCCGACAAAAAGCCGGCTGATTTGAAGGCAGAACATAAGGCTCCAATGGAATACAGAGTTAACCAAAGTAGAACCAAGGTATCTCCCGAGGAAAACTTCATCAACGTCATCCAGGTTAACCCTCCTTTTGGCCGCACAGATAAGGTTGTGATCAATAAGGAGGAGCTGACTTATTCGCGGGGTATTGACAAGATAAGCCAGACCCCTCAGCCAATAAGTCCGTTTGTCATGAACGAACTAGCCAAGGGATTGCATCAGGTTTCTCTAACCCCCCGCACCGTCTTCTCAAAATATCGGCTCACCAATGATTTCCGACAAGTTCCCCGGTCGGCCTGAAGCCTCCAGTTTTCTGAAAAACAATAGCAGGAGAAAGCAAAAGTCCAACCCGTATCAAAAGCTTCGAGTCAAATAAGTAGAGTAGGGTCAAGAGTCAGTCAAGGATCTTCGAATCCCAGTCCTCAGAGTCTTTTGTTATTGAGTTCGAGTCTCTAGATAGGTCTGATACTCTCACGGTTGATGATAATCACCGTGTCTTTAACTCTGTCTTCCCTTTTGCATTGAATGAAATGGTTGACCTTTCTGCGTATCCCTTAATTGCCACCTTAACAAATGATAAGTTAACTAAGACAAATCTTAATGACTTAAAAGTGGTTAATAATGATTCATTTGAAGAGGACACAGACTTTTTAGATGAAAACTTTTTAAAAGATAATATAAAGCAGGTTTTTGACCGAGACGACAATCGGGCCGAAGCTGCCAATGAGGTATTAAATACAGTGAATTTGGGAACTACTGAGGACCCAAAGAGACACAGATTGGCAGTTTCTTCACCGGGGAAGAACGGGAATCCCTCATTGCTTTGCTCAAGGAGTACATGGATGTATTTGCCTGGTCCTACAAGGACATGCCCGAGTTAGACACTTCAACTATCGAGCACCGAATACCCCTGGACTCAGAAGCCAGGCCAGTCAAGCAGAAGCTCCGCCGGATCAAGCTAGAGTGGTCTCTCCAGGTCAAAGAATAAATAGAGAAGCTACTCAGAGTGGGTTTCATTAGGGTGGTCGAATACCCCAAGTGGTTGGCCAACATAGTAACGGTTACCAAGTCGAATGGCAAAGTCAGGGTTTGTGTGGACTTCAGAGACCTAAACAAAGCTAGCCCAAAGGATGACTTTCCTTTGCCCAATATCGATCTATTGGTGGACACTACAGCCAGTTACGAAGTCAAATCATTCGTGGATGGCTTTGCGGGTTACAATCAGATTAAAGTCGCCGAGGAAGATCAGGAAAAGACTGCCTTCACCAGCCCTTAGGGAACCTTTTGTTACACGGTTATGCCCTTTGGCCTAAAGAATGCCGGCGCCACCTACCAACGAGCAGTCACTGCACTCTTTCATGACATGATCCACAAGGAGATTGAGGTCTATGTTGATGACATGATTATTCACTCCAAGGGATCAGATGGTCAACACTTGATCGACCAATTCAAGGAGGTCACTTTCCACTACCTACCCCGGGACAAGAACAGGTTCGCAGATGCCTTGGCCACTTTGGCCTCTTTGGTGGAAATTCCAGAGGGAAAATTAGCAAAACCATTCAGGGTTGGGAGGCGCGAGAACCCCGCCTACTGTTGTCTGATCGAACTAGAAAAGGTCGATGACTTGTGGTACAGCCAAATCTTTCAGTACCTTAAGCATGGCGAAGCCTCGTTCCCGACATAAGAGGATGGTAGACTAAAAGAAGGTCTCCGCGCCAAAAGTTTACAAGCTTTGAAAAGGTTGTCTGCCCAGTACGTTATTCTAGGAGATGACTTATGGAAGAAAAGGCACCGAGGGCCACTTCTACTATGCATCAGCAAGTCTAAGGCCAGAAAGGTCATGGAAGAAGTCCATGGTGGCGCATGTGGACCACATATGAATGCCCGAGCCTTGATGTTCAGCATACTCAAGATGGGTTATTATTGGATCTCCATGGAAACTGACTGTATTCAGTATGTGCGAACCTGCGATAAGTGTTAGCGGTTCTCCAATCTCAACCATATACCTCCCCACGATCTCTAATGCATGAGCACCCCTTGGCAATTCGCAACTTGGAGGATCGACGTTATTGGAAAGATAACTCCTGCTGGCAGTAACGGGCACGAGTTCGTGTTGGTCGCTGTGGATTACTTCACCAAGTGGGTTGAAGCGGCGTCCTACAAGGTCCTAAACTCCAAAAAGGTGGCCCGCTTCATAAAAGAAAACATTATGTGCCGATATGGGGTTCCAAATGAGATTATCTCAGACAACGGGTCACACTTCGAGGGACACACCGACAAACTGCTCACAGAATTCAGGATCAAGCGGCACAAGTCCTCCCCGTATCGCCCTCAAACCAATAGTGTTGTCGAGGCTGCGAACAAGAATCTAGAAAGGATCATCCGGAAGATGGCTGAAAAGAGCCGGGATTGGCCTGAGAAGCTTCACTTAGCACTTTGGGGCTACCGTACTTCAGTAAGAACGGCCACCGGTGAAACCCCGTTCGCTTTGACATATGGGATGGATGCCGTTTTGCCCATCGAATTAGAAATACCATCTCTTCGGGTTCTGCTTGAAAATGAGGTCAACGAGATAGATTGGCTTCAGAGTCGACATGACGAGTTAGCTCTCCTGGACGAGCGAAGGCTTAAGGCGATGGAGCACATCCGGGCTTATCAGAAGCGCATGGCTAGGGCCTTTGACAAGAAGGTATATCCCCGCGACATTAAAGTGGGTGACTTGGTCCTAAAAGAAAAGCCGCCGAATCAGTTCAGTCCTTTGGGCAAGTGGGCTCCAATCTGGGTAGGCCCGTATCTGGTAAAAGAGATCTTCTCTGGCGGAGCAATGAAGTTGACAGATTTGGATGGTAATCCCTTCATGCACCCGGTGAACGGCGACAAACTGCGCCGCTATTACGTCTGAATCGAGTCTCCCCCTCTATAAAAAAAAAAGGAAAAAAAAAAGAAAAAAAAAAGAAAAGAAAAGGAAGAGAAAAAAAGAAAGAAAAACAAAAGCGCGAAAATAATGTACCCAGACGAGACTGAAAACCTCTCAAAAGGCAGTCCGTGCAAAACAAAGGGCGCGCTCGGTGCTAAAAGAACATACCCAACTAGGCCGAAAACCCTAAAAACGGGCGGTCTAGATAAAAAAACAGGGTTGCACCATTTGTCCCCCTTCTATCTATCCCTTTCTCAAACACAAAGTTAATTGGGTCGAACTACGGAGACCTGAGCCCCTTAGTCCATTCTGTAAAAGGGGAACGTAGGCAGCCATTCGCGGTTCTGTCTTAAAATCATAAAAATCACCAAATCCTGTCAACAGTTGTATTTGTGATTACCAAAATGTGACTTGATTAAGTTCTGAAGTAATTTCAACTTTCATCACATTAATACATTCCTTGATGAGTTCAAGCACGGTTTACTCTCGACACATTAACATTAGCAAAAATAATATCTTTTTGAAAAAGAACATCTAAATTGTCTGTGTCGGCATACAAGGGATACAATGATAGGTCACCTAATCCTTGTCACTCGTTCCCACTCCTGAACTAGCATTCTTCTTCTTCCTCTTCCTCGGTCCTCGGGAGGTCTTTGGCTTAGCTATCCCAAACAGTTCTATCTCCCGTCGTCCCGGCTCAGGAATGATACGAGTTGGTGAGTCAACCAATCCGGCAGCTCTCAGCGGTGCCTGGGCAGCCCTCTCCTCTCTCAGAGCTGTCCTCCGAGCCATAACTTCAGGGTCATCCCTCATCTTGGCTCTCCTCTCTACGAGTCTCTCAAAATCCGCTGCCGGATCATCGGTCATGTTGTCAGGGTCAGCCTGTGCCTCAGCATTGCGTAGCTCTCGGCTAGATTGGTCTCCTCCTCGGATCCCTCGGCAATATGCTTCGATGGTGTGCTGAACTGGTCCCATTTTCTCCTCATACCAAATGAGATACATGGTAGACAAATATGTGACTCCTCGGGTCTTCCGTATCAGTGTGTGAGCGGGAAAAGCTGCTCCTGAAAAGGCCCTGGTAAAGAACCTGAGGGTCCGGACATCAGTCATGTCAAGAAGAACGGTATCCCGGGCCATCTGCTCTCTGAACCCATCAATAGCCTGCTGTGGATATCCATACTGCCTCTGAACAAGCAAGGGGATACTGAATGATGATAAGTGTAATCCCGGCAGCCTCACTACAGCAGAGTCATCCTGCCTGCCGCTCATGGTCTCAAGCCTCCATCCAGGAACCCAGTACTGGATATCAGTAGTAGTATACCTGGCCAATCGCCTCTGCCAGCTCTCCTGTGAAGCCTCCGGAGCCACTCGCCACTGCTGCGTAACCCAAGGTGCTGCGGTCTGCCCTACGGGTAATGGGGAAATGAGTCTCAATCGCTCAAAGAGCCACAATGATAAGAGACTGGGGCAACCACGTCCAATGTGCAATGACCCTCTAGCAAGTCGGTCTGTCCCATGATAGGTCTCTGCCAGCAAAAGGGGAACTATGTCTCTCTCCCCCTGCCCGGATCGAATATCAGCCAATGTGGTGCCTCGAGAACACCGCATCTGTTTAACGACTCCCAGCAGTAAACCGGAGCATACCCCGTCGTACTCACAAAAGCAGTATAGGGAGATCATAATCAGCATAAAAATGTCCATGGCAGTAGATGGGTCAAACAGCTCCGGATGCAATACAGCCAATCGGGCTATCTGGGCCAGGTCAACAAAGGACAGGTCGAGAATCAGATCAGTCACCTGCTCGGTGTGAAATCCCAAGAAATCATCCAACTGCTCAGTCAAGGGTCGTGGATCTCAGGGAAAGACCGCATCTCAAAGCTCAGCTCCCCCAGTCAGTGCCCGGAACTCTTCAATGGTGGGTGTAAGATCATTATACGAGAGGGTGAAGACATGCCTCTCGCAATCCCAGTATCTAGATGCAGCCCGGAGAAGATTCCAATCTACTGCCCACTATTGTTGCTACGATGATGGTGGGTTAGATTTATGAGATCAGAATGAAATTGACGTTCTTTGATCTTAGATCTGTCATTATAATGCTCCATTTTGGGCCAAAGATCGAATCTTGGGGCTAATTTTGAGGTGGAAGGCAAGTTTGAAGCCTGTTGTGTCTGGTGGAATGAGCTGTTTACGAGTCTGCCTTTTATAAAGTGCTGGGAGCTTGCTGATCAAGAAACCTGTCTCCCAGACTCTCCCTGTCGGACGACATGGAGGCTCCACGAAGTCTTGTATCGGACGACATGGAGAGTTCCATCAGGAACACCAGCAGCTGCAACTGCAGCAATCCCTAGCAGCCTAATGCTTGCTCAAAAACCTACCCAAACCTGTCCAAAACATCAGAAAATCATACATAAACAAACCCCCCTCGCTTATCAAGCCCACGGGAGAGGATCCGGAACATCCAACATCCCCACATACACATAAATGTCACCCAATGCATACAAAACCGCAAAAACACCCAATCACATTAAAAGCTACCATTTTGTGCCTTTCTTGGGACGAACTCGTGTATATAAGCTACCAAATGCATAAATAAACAAATGTTTTGGTTGTAAAAGTACAAAAGCAATCAAATATTTGTTTTTACAATCCAAAAGAACAAAAACAGTGCATGCATTTCTTCTTCCTCCTAAAAGAGTCAAAGCATGGCAAAAGGGGACCGTCGTGGTCACTCCGACTCAGAGTCGTCGCCGGAATCATCCTCCTCATCCTCCTCGGAGCCGCTGTCGTCCTGGACGCTGCCCACCTCCTCCTCGAAGCCGCTCTGCTCCTGGCCATCGTCGCCACCCTCCGGCGCCTCATGGATCATGTCGTCTGAATCATCATCCTCGTACTGAGCCTAAGGCTGGGGCTCGGCATAATACCCATGCCACTCGGGCACGGTGGAGAAAGGGGGCTGATAAGGGTCATCCTCGCCATCATCGACATCAGGCTGGCGCTGCTGACTCGAACCGCCCGCCTGTGAACCAGAAGGAGCCAAGGCCGGCCTAGGCCTCTTCTTCGAAGGCACGACATCACCAGGCTGGGATATGCATCTCCCCTTCCAATGCTCTTCGCTTCTCTGAAACTTGCGCAACATCTTCACAGCCCCGGTGAGCGCCTTGGCCACCACCCTGTAGGTCTTGGCTGTGACCTGTTCAATGAAAACAAAAAAGGCAGCCAGAAGCAATCAATGCAAATAGTAAAGCAGTTAAAAGCTTGAACGAATCAACAAACAAGAAAAAATTGCTCACAGAAGTAGTCCCGCGAGAAAGCCGTAAGTGCAGATGAGTCTCAGACATGTCAAAAGAGGAACGGCGAATGGCGCCCCCAGCCTTATACTCAAAAAACCGGGGAGGCGCCGGTATCTGCATTCCCGCTGCCCTCCTGGCAGCCATAACCTGAGGAGTCACCAACCGGATGAAGACAAACTGGGCATAATCCCCCTCATCAGAAAGCTCTGCAGCATCAATGCCAGTCCGTAGCCGCTCCAAGTCAGGCAAGGCCCGAATATGCCATATCCCCGCAGGAGGATCATGAGGAACGCGGGCGACAGCGCCATAACCATGCTGCCTACAGACTCTCTCCCCCAAGTATAGGGCATCTCCCTCTAGGCCGATCAGAAGCCTCCTTGTCCTGGTAACCAGGGCAGCACCAGCAACAACAACCTCGCCATACCTACCGTGCCATGGGAACAGCCTCAAGCCAGCAGGGGTGCCCCTCAGAGCAATCATCGTGTCATGGTAACAGGCCGTCTTACGGGGCTTCACCCCGTCCACTCTCCGACTCTCCCTAGCTCCAAAAGTCCATCGGCGCATAGCAGGGAACAAATCAGCCGCAATCCTCTCAGGCACAGTCCAGGCATAACAGCCAAACACCTCATAAGCCCACACCTGAAATAAAAGACAAAAGCTTTCAGTGTGCAGCAACAGTAAAAGAACGATAATAGAAAGGTCAATGCAGTAGTCAAGTTGAGAAAAGCAAAGGGCATACCTCCAGCACAGTCTGATAAAAATCCAAAGAGGTCACACTGCCTCTACTCACCTCATCCAGGCCTCTATACACCTGGGCCAAACCAGCCTCTCCCCATGAAAAAGTGGACACCTGGCTCCAATCTCTAAGAGGCTCCAGCAGAAGGGTCAATGCCGTCGTAGAGGCATTACAGAACAGGGTGTCAGAAAATCCGGCCCAGACAAAGGCTCTCACCAACTGCTCAGCTGTGACGGCAGCCTCACCCTCATCAAAGAGACGACACTGATGTGTTAAAGCCGAGTGCAAATTTGCCAACGGAACCCCATTACCCTTCGGACGAAGGGTCATGCCAGTCAATGCCTGGATAGCGTCCGTGCTCAGCACACCAGGGTCCTCATAGAAGATGGGCCTGTCCGTAAACTGCAGACCGGTGATAGCAGTAAAGTCATAGGGAGTGATGTTCGACTCACCCCAAGATAGATGAAAAGTGTGGGTAGAGTCCCACCAATACAGGCTGAAGGCCCGCACCAGCTCCACACTCCTGGGCGTGTCCTCGAAATCTCCAACAGCAGTGAAAAATGGTCCAAGACCAGCAGCAAAGACTAGGCCCTTGGGACTACCTGGCAAATCTGAAGAGCCAGGAAGAAGGCCCCAAATGGTCGCAATCGCCTCAGGGGACCCCTTGTCCGCAAAGCTGAGTAAGCACAGTACGTATCAAAACCATACTCATAACAATAGGTGCATTCATGTGCAACAACAACAACAACAACAACAACAACAACAAAGCCTTAGTCCCAAAATAATTTGGGGTCGGCTAACATGAATCCTCATATGTTATCGTGAAAAAATAAATAAATAATTAAATAAAAAATAAATAAATAAATAAATAAATAAATAAATAAATAAATAAATAAATAAATAAAATAAAAATAAAAATAAAATAAAATAAAATAAAACAAAATAAAACAAAATAAAATAAAATAAATAAAATATAAAAAAAAATAAAAAATAAAAAATAAAAAATCAACCCCCCACTTGGATTTTTGCCCTCCACTCCGGCCTCTTCAACACCATACTTTCATCCACTCCAAGTAAATTCATATCATTTTCAATTACTCTAATCCAAGTTTGTTTGGGTCTTCCCCTACCCCTCGCCATTTTATCATTTCTCCACTGTTCCGGCCTCCTAACCGGTGCATCACTCGGTCTCCTCCTCACATGTCCAAACCACCGTAGACGATTTTCCCTCATTTTATCCTCAATGGGCGCAACTCCTACTTTACCTCTGATCACCTCATTCCCCAATCGATCCTTTCTTGTATGACCGCACATTCATCGAAGCATACGCATCTCCGCCACATTCATCTTATGCACGTGACACTGTTTCACGGCCCAACATTCGGTGCCGTAAAGCAATGCCGGCCTAATTGCCGTGCGGTAGAATTTTCCCTTTAATCTATAGGGCATGCCGCGATCATATAGAAACCCTGTAGCACTCTTCCACTTCAACCAACCTGCTTTAATCCTATGAGCCACATCTCCATCTAATTCTCCATCCTTTTGGATAATGGATCCAAGATAGCAAGGTGCATTCATGTGCATTTTCAAAAAATCACCAAATTCTTTCAAAAGAAGAAAAACAGAAAAAGAAAAAAATCTTTCCAAAACAATGCATTTCATGCCAAGCATGCAATTGCCCTTTGGGTGCAATTTCCCCCAAATTTTATCTCAAGCCCTAGAAATCAAATTTCGAAAGGGTTAATGATTTAAAATGTTTAACCCCATCCGTTCCATCGTGGAAGAATGCAAATCAAGGCTCGGGTAGAGCCCATTCCCCTCCGGAAACTTCTTTCGTTTGTTCCGATCGACGAGCTTCCTCCTCGCGGATAGTGATCGTTGCACATTCTTCCTCGATTCCGCTCGCGGAGGCATTGCCAATTTTGGATTGAAATCAAAATGGGAGGAAGAAAGTTTCAAAATTTTCTCTCTTTCCCTCTCTCTGAGCTCGGCGGATTCCAATTTGGGGGCCTGTCTTACGACCTAAACTGTTTTAATTAAAACAGCTTGGGAAACTGCCCATGTCGGACGAAATCCATAGTCCAGAAGGGGTAATTTCCTCTTTTGCCCCTGGTCAATTTGGTCAAGTCCCGTTGACTGCCTATCACCAGAATTCATCACTTTATTTGGGTTCAAATGCCCATCTCCCTCAATCTTTCCCACAGAAAATAGCCCGGAATGGCTTGAAACTACCCGGTCCGGAAAACCGTACAGTTTCCAACACAGAAAATAGCCCGGAATGGCTTTAAACTACCCGGTCTGGAAAACCGTACAGTTTCCAACACAGAAAATAGCCCGGAATGGCTATAAACTACCCGGTCCGGAAAACCGTACAGTTTCCCACACAACATATTCGGGGTGACTCCCCATCAAAACAGTCAATAGCCCGGAATGGCTTTAAACTACCCGGTCCGGAAAGACCGTACAGATTTCCCACACAGTAAAAATTCGCGGGTGACTTCCCAAAGAAAAATAGTCAAATCATCGCGGGTGACTCCCAAAGAAAAAAGTCAAAATCGCGGGTGACTCCCAAAGAAAAAAGTCAAAATCGCGGGTGACTCCCAAAGAAAAAAGTCAAAATCTTGGGTGACTCCCAAAAACAGTCAAATTCGCGGGTGGCTTCCCAAAGAAAAACAGTCAAATTCGCGGGTGACTCCCAAAGAAAAAAGTCAAAATCGCGGGTGACTCCCAAAGAAAAAAGTCAAAATCTTGGGTGACTCCCAAAAATAGTCAAACCCTCGGGGTGACTCCCCATCAAAACAGTCAAATTCGCGGGGTGACTTCCCAAAGAAAAACAGTCAAATCCGCGGGGTGACTCCCCATCAAAATAGTCAAATTCGCGGGTGACTCCCAAAGAAAAAGTCAAATTCGCGGGGTGACTCCCCATCAAAACAGTCAAATTCGCGGGTGACTCCCAAAGAAAAAGTCAAATTCGCGGGGTGACTCCCCTTGGAACAGTCGATCTCGGGTGCAAACGCCCATCTTCGGGGTGACTCCCCTTGGAACAGTCGATCTCGGGTACAAACGCCCATCATCGGGGTGACTCCCCTTGGAACAGTCGATCTCGGGTACAAATGCCCATCATCGGGGTGACTCCCCTTGGAACAGTCGATCTCGGGTACAAACGCCCATCATCGGGGTGACTCCCCCTTGGAACAGTCAATTTCGGGTACAAAGCCTGTGGCCTTTCATTGGCACCCCATCTTCGACGAACTACGACTCGGCTTGATTCCCCCACGGGATACGTAGGAATCCTTTTCGTAAAAGGTCCAGCCGCATGACCATCATGGTCGATTCCCCCAGGACGCAAACGTCCATCTTTGACGAACTACGATGTTGGCTTGATTCCCCCACGGGTTACGTAGGAATCCTTCCCACAGAAGGTCCAGCCACTCGAACATCTTGGTCATCTCTTTCCCTGCCGTTCGTGTCCGGCTCGGGATTCTCATTGTGTCGACGACCCCACTTCCGGTGGAAGTGACGTCGCCGAGGGGCTCTGTGAGTACCCCGACCCGAACTCATGTTTTGGGTCCACTTTAATTGATTTTTGGGCTTACATAATTGCTAAAGAAGCAAAATAAGTCCAATTATCCCACAGCCCATCCAACCCATTGGGCCTGCCAGCCATTCGGCCCAAGTATGTCAAAATGATGTACGCTGTCGTCCGACATGGGATGACACTAAGGCGGTTTAACTGCCTCTGTCAGACGACATAGCCCTTCCCATCAGCTGCCTATAAATACAAGGCATGGCTGGTCATTTTGAGAGGACTAGGAGAGAGGATTGGGAGGATACCAGGATAATAGAGGGGAAACTCTGCACAAATAGAGTCTCTCTCACTCTCATACCCACACACTCACCTCCCTCCTCACACACACATATACACCAAGGCTAAGACTCAAAGAAACCCTCTTTGTTGGTGTGTTGAAGGGGTGGACACCATACTACTGGTGATCTTACCTTGTGGACTACAATAGGTAGTCACTAAACCCTTCTCTCTCTTTAAATAACTCTTCCATACATTTATACTACCTTGCATGCTTACTTGCTTTAATATTATGTAGAAATCGGGATTTTTGCATGATAAAGGTGGTGGAGAAGTGAATCTTCAATATTCACTTCTCCCCACCTCAGATCTGGACATTAGGTGGCATTAACATCAATAAAGTTTGGATCTTTGCTTATTTACATTGAGTTAGGAGGTGATGGCTACTTCAAAGTGGCCATAAACATGTGATTTATCACATTTGGCCACTAAAGCCATGTGATCCTCCCATAATACTCACATAATACTGTTATATTACAAGCATAGTTAATAAAGGTGCTTGGTTTGCCTTGAGAATAAAGGAGGAATCAAACAGACTGAAGGGCACTCATATAGGCCACTCCTGTCGAACGACACAGGACTCTCTGGAGATCCTGTGTCATACGACATGGAGCTCCCAGAAGACTATAAAGTCTTTCTTGGACTTCAGATCTGTCAGATTTATCCTCCTTAGTAACTCAAAGCTTACCTAAGCATTTTTTGGCTCATGAGCCACTATTTGGGTGCCTAAGGTCTGTTTGGGTGCGATCTACTTAATGGAGGCGGTTTGCCACATGACATAGACGACTTCGGATGTTCTATGTCATATGACATCCGTATCATTAAAAGTCAATCATGACTTTGTCTACTCCAATCAACCCCCAAACAGGGCATAGTCCTTCAAATAGTGTCTTCAATGGGAGAAATAAATGCCATTTCAGTTCCAGAATAGCTTGGTCATTGGAAAGGACAATCTGACCATGAAGCATCATGTCGTCCGACATCCCCTTTCTAGGAAGTCCTGTGTCGAACGACATTGGAGCTTCCTGAGCAGATTGTCCTAACCTTCTGCCTTGTTATGAAAATCATAATATGTAAAGGGTGTGGCCCCCTGTCATGGCTCACAAGTTGTATCCAGTCTTTACGTTATCAATGAAATGCCAAATTTGCATGCCTAGCTTGTCGACACATATTGCACACACACTTTGAATGTATATAATTGTCCAATGTTGATTGAAAGTCTCGAAAGAGGCATCTTGGGTGAACTCTCTAGTTCTTCCCAAACACGTAACCAGACTCCTGAACCCAAAATTCTCTTAAAAATAGGTTTTTCAATGTTTTCCTTTAAAAACGGCGTGGCGACTCCCAAAAACCGAAATTTCCAAAACTTATCATATCGTTACAAATACCAAATGATATCATCAAATTTTTTCGGGCGAGCGTTCATTCACCTACCCCCATAAGCTAAAATTGGAAGAGGCTCTGTCCAAAACCAAGGTGTCTGTCAACGCCACCCCAGATGAGGCCTGCCAATTAATCAGAACGGCCGAGTATGGAAACATTATTACTTTTACAGACCTTGATCTGCCTGCTTACGGTTCGAAGCATAATGAGTCTCTACACATCACTGTGCCACTGGAGGGGCGTCGAATTCCCCATGTGTTGGTAGACAATGGGTCGGGCATGAACGTGCTTCCCGCCAAAATGATGAGTATGCTAGACATTGACGCACAGAGCCTTAAACCATCAAACCAGACCATAAAGGCCTACGATTAGACATCCAGAGCAGTGTTGGGGATCGTCTCTTTGAATTTGTTATTTGGGAGTAAGGAGATGGCAGTAGAGTTCCAGGTTAACGACATTCTTGTAACGTTCTCAGCGCTATTGGGTAGGCTGTGGATTCATGAAATTGGAGTAGTAGCATTTACCCTTCACCAGTGTTTGAAGTTTGTGCAAGACGGAGTTTTGACAGCCATCTATGGGGATAGCGTCACTATTGGGGAAACCAACGCCAATACTATGCCAGTGATGGAAATCAAACTTGACCAGGAGAACCTAATGCTCAGTAGCTTTACGATAGAAAAACCTAAAGGGCAGGTTTGCACTATAGATTTGACAACTTCCTCCGACAAGATTCCTCCCGTACTGAAAATGATGAGAGGCATGAGCTACATCCCAGGCCTGGGGCTAGGGAAGTGCCAACAGGGACCATGTAAGCTTGTGATGCCGGAACCCAAGAGAAACATGCGAGGCCTGGGATATGTCGTGACTGGAGAAGACAAAGCGTATGATAAATCCGAAGCGCTTAAGGAAAGGATGAACTTAGCTGCCGGCAAGAGATACAGAAGGCCCGACATGCGTCCTTATAGCTGGTCTCTAAACAGGCACTTAGTTAAGGAGGATGGGGAAATGTTTGTTTGCCCGGAGCCGAAGCTGAGTCCGTCGAAAGAAAGGTTGAGAACAATTCGAAGGTTTGCCACCAGTCAGAACCCAGTAAAGGAAATCCTCGTCAGTATGCCTAGAAGGCCAGGTGTCACCGCCACATTTGAGAACAGCTACCATTTCTGGGGGCCCGATTATGTCGACCAGTTCAAGAAGCTTGCTCTTGATGAGCTCGTCATACACAAGATCCGTGGTGCAGACATTGTAGACATTGATGGCGATTTGGCAGATCTGTTCAGGGATCAGGGCCTGTCAGAGCCCGAAAGCGGCATGTTCACAGAAGAGATACCTGCAGAAGGGTTTGTTGTTACTGAAGATCCCGGAGATTTGATTGACTTTTCCTCTGACAACGAGGTTATGGCCATGTTGGAATTTGAGAAGGGGCCTGTTGTGAATCTGAAGAGTTTGGAGACCGTTGCAGAGAGGCCGTTGCAGAACTGGAGTTCATTCCAAGGACCGGTCGCTGACAGGGAGACTATGATCAAAAAGCTAGGGCTCAAGCCTCGTCCCAGTCCCTCTGCGTCTAAATTTGTCCCTCGTGTCTTGAGTCGTTCCCCAGAGTCCCTTGTAATTGAGTTTGAGTCCTCCGATCGGTCTGACGTCCTCACGACGGAAGACCGTTGTCGTGTTGTGGACACTGTTTTCCCTTCGCTCTGAATAAAATGGTCGATCTTTCTGAGTATCCCGTGATTGCAAATCTAACAATTGAATACTTAATGAAAAATAATCATCAAGATTTAAAAATAATAAAGCCAGATTCAATTGAAGATAATGCAGACTTAATAGATGAGCAAATTTTAGAAAATAATTCAAAGCAGGTTTGCGAGCAAAAGGAAAGCTGGGCCCAAGCTGCCGATGAGGTATTGACAACGGTGAATCTGGGAACAGCTGAGGAACCCAAAGAAACACAAATTGGTAGATTCTTCTCCGGAGATGAGCGGGTTGCCCTGATCGAGTTGCTTAAAGAATTTGTAGACATCTTTGTCTGGTCCTACAAAGACATGCCCGGTTTGAATGCATCTATCGTGGAACACCGGATACCCCTGGATCCAGAGATTAAGCCAATCAAGCAGAAACTGAGGCGGATCAAGCCCGAGTGGTCCTTACAAGTCAAAGAAGAGATGGAGAAACTCCTACGGGTGGGCTTTATCAAAGTGATTGAATACCCGACTTGGCTGGCAAACATAGTAACAGTCACAAAAGCAAATGGAAAGGTTCGGGTTTGTGTAGACTTTTGGGATCTCAACAAGGCTAGTCCCAAAGATTACTTCCCCTTGCCAAACATTGACATGCTGGTAGATGCAACAACGAACTATGAGGTCAAGTCCTTCGTCGATGGCTTTGGGGGTTATAACCAGATTAAAATGGCCGAGGAAGATCAAGACAAGATAGCATTCACCACTCCTTGGGACACTTATTGCTACACTGTGATGCCGTTTGGGTTGAAGAATGCTGGGGCTACCTACCAGAGGGCCGTCACTACCCTGTTCCACGACATGATCCACAAGGAGATTGAAGTGTACGTTGATGATATGATTATTTACTCGAAAGGGTCAGATGGACAGCATTTCACTGATTTAAGGAAATTCTTCAACAGACTTCGGGAGCACTCCATGAGACTAAATCCAGCCAAGTGCACTTTTGGGGTTATCCGCGGCATGGTTACAGAGCGCGGCATCGAAGTAGATCCCAGAAAAGTCAAGGCAATTGTTGAGATGAAGCCGCCCAGAACTGTCTCCGAGGTAAAGGGTTTCATGGGCCGTCTACAGTACATCAGCCGATTCATCAACCAGCTGACCTCCATGTGTGAGCCAATCTTTAAGCTACTGAAGAAGAATCAGGAGGTGATTTGGAACGAGGAATGCCAGCTAGCTTTCGAGAGAATCAAAGCTTACCTTGTTAATCCTCCCATTCTTTGTCCACCTCAAGGAAGCAAGCCTTTACTTTTATACCTGACGGTCACAGATACAGCTATCGGGGCCATGCTAGCGCAAGAGAAGAAGGACTCCAAGATCGAGAATGCCATATATTTTGCCAGTTGCAAATTCCAAGGTAGCGAGTTGAATTACTCTACCCTAGAGAAGACATGCGCAGCTCTGGTTTGGGTAGTCAGAAAGCTAAAGCACTACATGCTATCCCACACAGTACATCTGGTCTCCAAAATGGACCCGATCAGTTACCTGTTTCAGGGTGAAAGAGGCAACATTTCCACCAGATTGGCAAAATGGACCTTCTTCCTAGCTGAATTTAATATTAAATATGTGATCCAGAAATCAATCAAGGGACAGGCTTTGGCAGATCAATTGACTGATTCCCCCAGCATAGAAGCCCGAGGACCAGATCTCTAGTTTCCAGATGAGGGGATTTTTGTCGTAGAAAATGGCAATGGATGGCAGCTATTCTTTGACGGCGCAACGAATAAAAGAGGTAACGGCATCGGGATTGTACTAGTAGACCCGAATGACATGCATACCCCCATAGCTATCAAGCTAAACTTCTCAGTTACCAACAATGCAGCCGAATATGAAGCTTGCATAGCCGGTCTTGAGGCTGCCCTTGAGCGACATGTGGATGAGTAGGAAGTGTTTGGTGATTCCCAACTGATAATAAACCAAGCCGCCAATAGATGGAAAACTACAGATCCGTGTCTCCATAGGTATCATGCTTACATTGTAGAACTCATCGGCCAGTTCAAGGAAGTGTCATTCCAGTTCCTGCCGCAAGATAAAAGCAGATTCGCCGATGCACTAGCTACTCTGACCTCTTTGGTAGAAATCCCAAAAGGAAAGTTAGTCAAACCATTCAGGGTCGGTAGGCGAGAAAATCCTACCTATTGTTGTGAAATAGAAATCGAAACCGTCAATGAGCCGTGGTACAACTAGATCTTCCAATATCTCAAGCATGGTGAAGCGTCCTTCCCCGTTAATAAAGAAGAAGACTTAAAAAGTGCTCGGGCCAAGAGTAGGTGCTCGGGCCAAGAGTTTGCAAGCTCTAAAAAGGCTATCAACACAGTACGTCATACTTGGCAATGAGTTATGGAAGAAAAGGGAAGGTTGCCCACTCCTGCTCTGTATCAGCAAAGAAAAAGCTCAGAGGGTAATGAAAGATGTTCACAACGGCGCCTGCGGACCTCATATGAACGCTCGATCCCTTATACATAGCATTATCAGACTGGGTCACTTATGGATCACTATGGAGACTGATTGTATTCAGTTTGTTTGGACTTGTGATAAGTGCGAGCGGTTCTCCAACCTAAACCACATCCCTCCTCATGATTTATACTGTATGACAACTCCTTGTCCCTTTGCAATGTGGGGGATCGATGTCATCGGGAAGATAACTCTATCAGGGAGAAATGGACATTCGTTTGTTTTGGTCGCGGTAGATTACTTCACAAAGTGGGTGGTAGCCACGTCCTACAAAGTGCTCACAGCCAAGAAGGTAGCTCGCTTCATAAAAGAGCAAATCTTTTGCCGCTACGGAGTCCCGAATGAGATCATTTCTGACAATGGAACCCATTTCGAAGGAGAAAACGTCTGCTTACTGAATACAGGGTCAAACGCCATAAGTCTTCACCATACAGACCACAGACAAATGGTGCTGTTGAGGCTGCTAATAAGAACCTCGAGAGAATCATAAAGAAGATGGCTGAGCGAGGAAGGGATTGGCCGGAGAAGCTGCATTTAGCATTGTGGGGCTATCGCACTTCAATTCAGACCGCTACCAGTGCAACTCCATATGCCTTGACCTACGAAATGGAGGCTGTCATGCCCATCGAGCTAGAAATTCTATCCCTCAGGGTATTGCTCGAGAATGAGGTAAATGAGATCGAATGGCTCCAAAGTCGGTACATTGAATTGGCACTGTTAGACGAACGTAGATTAAAGGCCATGGATCATAACCGGGCATATAAGAAAAGAATGGCCCATGCTTTTGACAAAAGAGTGAAACCCAGGGACATCAAGGTTGGTGATCTGGTTCTCAAGATGAAGCCCGCAAATTAGAACAGTGCATTGGGCAAGTGGGCACCTGTTTGGGTCGGACCCTTTCTGGCGAAGAAGATATTCTCCGGAGGAGCGATGCAGCTGACATATCTGGATGGTAACCCGTTTTTGCACCCCGTCAAAGGCGACAAGCTGCGGCGGTATTATGTGTGATCGAGTCTTCCCCCCTCAGTACATAAAATTAAAAAAAAAAGAAATGAAAATAAAGGAGCGATAAAATTGTCCCAGATGAGACTGAAAACCTCCCAAAAGGCAGTCCATGCAAAAATAAGGGACGCGCCCGGTGCTAAAAGAATATACCCAGCTAGGCTGAAAACCCTAAAAATGGGCGGCCTAGGTAAAAAACAGGGTTGCACCATGTCCCCTTTCTGTCTTCCCCTTTCTTTAAACACAAAAGTTGATTGAGTCGAACTACGGAGACCTGAGCCCCATAGTTATCTTTGTAAAAGGGGAACGTAGGCAACCACTCGTGGTTCGGTCTACAATGCTGCAAAATCTTAAATCTTGCCAAAATGTGTTTTGATTACAGTTCCAAGGCTTTTCAAAGGTTCATTTTAAGTTAATATTCTTTTTGATGAGTTCAAGCACGACCTGCTTTTGACTCGAATAACTAGCTACGAATGAAAGGCAATAAATTTTCAACATCTATTTCGTCTGCATTAAAGTAAACAAGGGATACTCAAGTTCCATACAAATAAATCTCTCCCTCAAAGTACAAAAAAAAGAGAGTCTCCTGTCTCTAAGAAAAAGTGTCTAGAAGTTCGTCCCTGGTCCCGAACTCGTTCCTCTCACTTTCCTTTTCCTCGGTCCCCGAGAGGTCCTTGGCCTAGGAATGTCAAATATGTCAGTTTGAGCCCGTCCCAGCTTAGGTATAATGCATGCCGGTGGCTCGATCAGACCAGTCTCTCTCAAAGCGGCCCTGGCAGCCCTCTCTTGTCGCAATGCCTCTCTGCGAGCTACCACCTCCGGATCATCCCTCATAGCATCTCTCCGAATCTCATGCCTTCGATAGTCCTCAACAACACCGTCGATAACATTATCTGGATTCCCTTGGGCCTCTGTATCTCTGAAAGACCGGCTGGTTGGGTAGTCTGTTCCCAAGTATTCCCGACGGCGAGCCTCTATCGCCAACTGCACAGGACCCTGTTGCTCCTCATACCAAATCATATACTCTGTGGTCAAGAATGTAACCCCTCTGGCCTGACGAGGAGCGTTCGTGTGGGAAGAAAACCTTCCAAGAAGGATCTGCTGAAGAACTGCACAGTCTGGGGCTCGGTCAAGACCATCGAAACAGCATCAGTCGTCAGCCTCTCTCTCAAAGCTCGGATAATTTGTTGAGGGTACCGATACTGCCTGCTCACCAGTGATGGGACACAGAATGAAGACACATGCAACCCTGGCAGTCTGACTACCACTGACCCATCCTGAATGTCTCTCATGGTTTGCAACCTCCACGCCGGAATCCAGAAGTTCAGATCAGCAGTCCCGTACCGCGTCAACCTCATCTGCCAACTGTCAGCGGCCGCATCCCTCAGTAACCTACGTTGTCTGGTCACCCAAGGCATCGCTGTCTGACCCTCCGGTAATGGCCCAATCAAGCGTAACCTCTCAGAAAGCCACAAAGACAACAAAATGGGGCTGCCTGCACCCATGAAAGCAAATCCTCCAGCTAGTCTATCAAGGCCGTGGTAGGTCTCAGCCAATAGCAATGGTACAATGTCCATCTCCCCTTAGCCAGACCGGATTTGACGAAGGTCCACACCTCGGTCACCCCTAAGCTGTCTGACAATCTCCAGCAACGCACCTGAGCAGACTCCGACATATCCATAGAAGTAGTAAGCTGACAGGGTAAGCAATACATATATGTCCAGAGAGGTAGAAAGATCAAACATCTCCAGACTGGAAGAGCGCAACCGGACCATCCGGGTCTAGTCTACAAGTTCATCATTCAGAATCATAGGTGCCACCTGATCTGCTGACAGGCACAGGAAAGCCGACAATTGCTTAGTAATTGATCGCCTGTCCCGAGGAAATGCTACAGTCTCCGCCTCACCCAGTCCTGTCAATGCTCTGAAATCCTCCATGGTTGGCGTCAGATCATTGTATGACAAAATAAACACGTGCCTCTTCGAGTCCCAAAAACACGAAGCTGCCCGGAGCAAGTCCCAATCAACCCTCCAGTTCTTCAAAGGCCAGAGACACGGCATGCCATACTTCTTGTCAATGATTTTCTCATGATGCTTTTTGTGAAATTGTGAAACTTCAACAAAGTCCTGGCAAAATTGATGTTCCCGAGAAGCTATTTCCCTATTATAGTGCTCCATGGTGATTTAAAGTTCCAACCTTGGT
Organism: Adenophora triphylla var. japonica; assembly: GCA_022495995.1. Lineage (NCBI taxonomy): Eukaryota > Viridiplantae > Streptophyta > Magnoliopsida > Asterales > Campanulaceae > Adenophora > Adenophora triphylla. The sequence continues at coordinate 454,789 of JAFEMH010000525.1, forward strand.
CACAGAAATCGCTTGTCTGTCAAGCTGGGGCTGCTGGTTTCCTCCTGCTGAAAGGGCAATGTCTGCAAATGAGTCCTGAGTTGATTCTAAAAGAGCCCTGTTATGACCTTCTCCCAGTCGTGCGACACATCTTGATAAGCAGACACTTCATGTCGGGCGACACACCTGGTCAGCATCAGACAACAAATAGGGTCTTGCAAGTCTTTTCCCCGTGGCACTCTCTAACGCGCCATCACTGAAATACACCTCACACACCCACATGCAAATGTACGGGAGAGGGTCCCCCCACCATATATATCACTATACACACTTACTCGAGACAGTTCCATAATCTCATGTACAAACCCGGCAAGGCCGACCAGTCAATACAATAATCACATTTCTCTTCCCTCGTTCCCAGAACGGACAGATTCGTGCAAACAAGCTAACATAGTTTAACTGTTGCTAACAGAATAGCATAGTTAGATATAGTATTTGGAGTGTTGTTTTCCCCCACAGGTACAACAATCAAAATGAGAAAATCTCAAAGATTGCCCCTCAAAGAAAAACCGAGGCAAAGAATCCCAAGTCTATCAGTCTCCCTAGTAACGTGCATCACGATCTTCGGCCCTGCCACCAAAGAATCAATAAAAATATGTTCCCTAGCAAACAGAGTCTGCGTCACATCAAGCAAGGTTCATGATTCCTAAGTCAACCAACAGTCAACAAAGACCGCCCCGCACCCGGCAATCGTCAACAACAATATCATCAGTCCCTCCGGCAGCCACAAACTTCCAAGATCAGTAATGGCATGAGACCCTCCGGCAGCCACAATCGTCAGCAACAGTAGCATCAGTCACCCCGGCAGCTGCAACCTTCCACAATAGTCAGCAGCAGTAGCATCAGTCCCTCCAGCAGCTGCAACCTTCCTAAATCGTCAGTTGCAGTAGCATCAGTCCCCCCGGTAGCTATAGGTAAGTACAGGGCAGGTATGAAATCATATCTCAGTTAGTTAGTTTCCTAAAAGTATTAGTGTAGTCTCGAGTGACTACCCCTCCAGTCAAAGTCTCGGGTGACTCCCTGAAATTACCCGGGATTTCGCGCGGATGCAAAGCGCAGTTGTCTTTCGCAGAGGGCTGGTGTCTGAGACCTCACTTCATGGGAAGGAAAATGAGGAGTCACCACGCGGTTTTGTATTTTGAGCCCAAACGTTGAGAAACAGCTTTAGTGAAAATGGTGTCGTTTTAATTGATAGCAAAAACATAGGAAAAGGCTTTGAAAACAGGGGATCATTTTTATTGATAGCAAAAACGAGTAAAACGCTTTTTGAGTACCATAGATTGTTAGGTTCGGAGGTCACATTACGTTTCGGAAAGAGTATTACGAGATCACCCGAAATGCCTCGTATGACGAGTCTTTCTACCTTTCTCGAAAATCGTGTGTGTGTTTTGAAATGGGGGCTTGAATGACAAGCTTAATCTTGGTTTAAATGTCAAACGTTGATTAGGTGACTTTGTTTGAAAAGACGAGTGTTTGAATGACAAACATCGGTTTTGAGTTTGGAATGAGCGTTTGCGTGGCAAACATCGATTTTGAGTTTGAAAAGGAGTTCGAAGGTCGAACTCCAGTTTTTGAACAGGGCGAGTCATTGTTAACGATTTTTACGGGAAAAAGCGTATTAAATGATTTTGAATGTCAAAAGTTGGCTTTTAGTTTGAAGATGAGCGTTTGGATGCCAAACGTTATTTCACGCGTTTTTGAAAGAGAGTTCGAAGGACGAACTCTGGTTTTGAACCGGGCATTACATTGTTAATGATTTTTACGGGAAAAAGCGTATTAAATGATTTGCAATCAACGAATCGGGTTGCGACTCGGACTTTGAAAAGTAAATACTATCACGATCCAAACGGGTCGAACTTGTAAATGATAGTATTTAAATGCGGTATCAACGGAATCGAACGATCCGAAATCGTAAATGACGATCGACGAGCCAAACGACTCGGAATTGTAAATGACGATCGACGAGCCAAAACGGGTCGGAGTGGTAAAGTTGCATGAAATGTAAAGGACGTTCAACGGATCAAACGGTCCGGAATTGTAAATGAAAGAAAAGTAAATGACGATCGACGGATCGATCGATCCGGAGTTATAAATGGCAAAAAGTAAATGGAACGGGGTCGGAACGCCATTTTAACCCGTGATTACTTCTCTTACGGGAAGAGAAGAGGATCGAGGGGCTAAAACGTATCAGACCCCGTTAGACGGAGGCGTCTACATTTCAGTAACGTTGTTAGAGACGGTTGTAGCGACTAGCGCGTAAACCAAGACGAAACGAGAGATTAGAGAGAGGGAGTTATACCTAAGGCTAGGGTCGATGCCTTTGGCTCGAGGGGTGTATACGGGATATGTAAAGTAGTTTGGAACGGTGTTTCGGAGTGGAGGAGAGCGTATTTGATCGGAATACGGAGTTTTCACGCAAAACGAGGTAAAACTGGGCTCGGGAAGAGGGAGAACCAGTTTGGGCTGTGGGGTTTTGAGTGAAAGGGGTGAAATTTTGTTGTTCTAAATGGCTTTGACAGCGTCTCTATTTATAGGTGAAATTTTAGTTGGAGTCCGCCCGGACTTAGACTGAAATCCAGGGGGTTTTGTGAAACTTTGGGAATTTGAGGGACTTGCTGGGAATTTCTGAAATCTGTAAAGGAAGTCCGGCCGAACTGAGACTCTATACCAGGGGTATTTTAGTCTTTTGGCCTTTATTTTTGATTGAAAGGTGACTAGAGGGAGGTGGCATGCTTGCCACGCGTCCTGTGAGTCACCAGCCATGTGGGAGTTCGTTTTCGGGTCCCGGTTTTGTCCGTTTTTTAAAAATAACACTCCGAAAAATGTTCGAAATGCCCCCGAAAAGTGCCGGAAAGTGCATTTTTTAGGAAAAGCCATACTTTCACATGCGATGACGTGTGTTAAGTATGTTTCGACGTCGGGATGCACGGGGAAGTCCCGGGACGTCTCGTTCGCATGGCAATGGAGAGTTAACGGGTTTCGGTTATCCTGGAGCGTGCCAGTTAACGGATTCCGGTTAACTTTCTAACGGATTTTGACGATCCGGATTTGGGTACTTACAGTTAGCCCCTCAGCGACGTCTCCTCTGAAGGAGGTGGGGTCGTTGAAAAAGATAAGGATCCAAATCGGGATGCCTTACTTTGGAAGAGACCTGGGCGGTCAGCTGGCTGGACCCTTAGCGAAAGGATTCCTATGTATCCTGAGCGGGAATCAAGCCGATCGTAGTTCGAAGGTGCAAGGAGCCGCGTGTGGGGACCTTGACCTGAGCAAGACTATTGGGAGGCGTCTAAACCTGAATGAGACCATTGTGAGGTACCGAAACCTGAATGGAGACTATTGTGAGGCGTCTGAACTTGGGACTTCTGAAACCTCTGAGGGCATGTGGCGCCTCAGACCGGAGTTGCTGAAGCATACGAGGGCGTGTGGCGCCTCAAACCGGAGTTACGAGGATACGGGGGCGTGTGGCACCTCAAACCGGAGTTACGAGGATACGAGGGCGTGTGGTGCCTCAAACTGGAGTTACGAGGATACGAGGGTGTGTGGCGCCTCAAACCAGAGTTACGAGGATACGAGGGCGTGTGGCGCCTCAAACCGGAGTTACGAGGATTTGAGGGTGTGTGGCTCCTCAAACCGGAGTTGCTGAAACATACGAGGGCGTATGGCGCCTCAAACCGGAGTTGCAGATACTTATGAGGGCGTGTGGCGCCTCAAACCGAAGTTACGAGGATATGTTTATCCTGAGACGAAGGCGTTCGTGCCTTGGATGCTGGGCTTACGACGACGGCCAGGTTTATCCTACTGGGGATGGGGTGGCAAATGATGGGAACGGTTGTGTTAAACTGGCGTTATTAACAACTCGTAAGGATCGACATTTCTTCTTTAGAATCCTGATGGGGATGAGCATTCGGGCTTACCTTGATGGCCGAAGAGGGATTGTTGTGCGGGCTTACCTTGATGGCCGCTGAGGTGGAACGATCGGGCTTACGACTGGCGACCGGGGATAGTGAACATTGGTGAAAACCAATAAAAATTTTAACGTCGGGAGACGGGAATGTAACTGGAATTTTCGGAGACATGGTTGAGCGTTTGAATGTCAAACTTCAAATGAGGATTGAATTTAATGTCTGGAGATGGAAATGTAACTGGAATGTCCGGAGACATGATCGAGCATTTGAATGTCAAGCGTCGACTGGGAATTTAACGTCGGGAGACGGAAATGTAACTGGAATGTCCGGAGACATGGTTGAGCGTTTGAATGTCAAACGTCAAATGAGGATTGAATTTAACGTCTGGAGACGGAAATGTAACTGGAATGTCCGGAGACATGATCGAGCGTTTGAATGTCAAGCGTCGACTGGGAATTTAACGTCAGGAGATGGAAATGTAACTGGAATGTCCGGAGACATGGTTGAGCGTTTGAATGTCAAACGTCAACTGGGAATTTAACGTCGGGAGATGGGCGTTAGTGAAAACTAACTGGGAATTTAACGTCTGGAGAAGAGCCTTAGTGAAAACTAACTGGGAATTTAACGTCTGGAGACAAGCGTTAGTGAAAACTAACTAAGAATTTAACGTTTGGAGACCAGCGTTAGTGAAAACTAACTGAGAATTTAACGTCTGGAGACGAGCGTTAGTGAAAACCAACTAAGAATTTAACGTTTGGAGACGAGCGTTAGTGAAAACTAACTGAGAATTTAACGTCTGGAGACGAGCGTTAGTGAAAACTAACTGGGAATTTATCCTCGGGGGATGGGGTGTTAGAAATGTCTAACTGGGGGAAATTTTACACTTTTGGAGGCCAAAAGGGGTGAAATTGGAGCTGCCCAAAGTTGAGGGGCTGAATTGGAAGGATTTTTTTCTGGTGCACTAAGAGTCCGGCCGGACTTGGACTGAGTTTGACCAGATTCAAATCAGGTCCAAGTCCGACGCAAACCAAACCATTTCCACCATCATTTCTGACGAGGAAGGAGAGAGAGGAGAGAAAAATTTCACCCCAAATTGTGAGATTTGCTCAGATTTACGAAGGAAAATTGCTATGGAAGGTGATTGGGAACCAATGGCTCGTCATGGAAGGACCGATGACGAAAGAACGCGGTTGGTTCGGACCATTCGAACCAACATTCATCCATTGAATCTGGCGGAGTTCTACCCGGCTAGGGACAAACATAACTCAAAAGGAGGGATCGAGAGACAAGTAAGCTTCCCTCAAATTCCATTAATTTTAAGAATGTGCATTCTTTAAATGTTAGAAATTTGACTAGGAATGAATTAGGGATTTTGGTGCCCGGATTGGGGCTTTTGACTTTACTATGAACCTTTGTCGAAATTGACTAGGATGTAGTTCAATTGACACTATGGGTAGATGACATAAAAATTTTGGTTACAAAATTCCATGTCTAGATGCATTTTCCAAAATTAAAGTAGCTTTAATTCGGGACGGAGTAAATTTTCGAAATGTTCGAAAGAATTTGAAAGTTCCGGTTTCGACGGAGTTTTCGAAGGGTTTTGAAAGTTCCGGATTCGACGGAGTTTTCGAAATGCTTTGAAAGTTCCGGATTCGACGGAGTTTTTGAAGGGTTTTGAAAGTTCCGGATTCGACGGAGTTTTTGAAATGCTTTGAAAGTTCCGGATTCGATGGAGTTTTCGAAATGCTTTGAAAGTTTTGGATTCGACGAAGTTTTCGAAGTGTTTTGAAAGTTCCGGATTCGACGAAGTTTTTGAAGTGTTTTGAAAGTTCCGGATTCGACGGAGTTTTCGAAGGGCTTTGAAAGTTCCGGATTCGACGAAGTTTTCGAAGGGATGGAAATATATGTTAGGAAATGAATGAGAACCATATCTGCATTGCATCCTTTTGACATGCGTTCGTGCACTCTGTTGATGTCGCTTCTGTATTAACGTATCCTTGCTTTGTTCACCTGCAGGGGCGAGGGATAGTTAACGTCCATAATCAGAAGAGTCGGGGAGCCTTTGAGGCAGTGAGAGCGTTGTGGGAGGTATTCCCGGATGATGCTCGAGAGGGAGAGAGGAGTCCATGGCAGCTGGTGCTTGACTACGGATTGGCTGGATTCATCAATGCCGTAGCTGCGATAGCTGCGACGCAGAGGGCCAGGTCCATGTACGTGGCTTTGAGTGAGTACTGGTGGGATTCGACTCACACTTTTCATTTCAGATGGGGGGAGGCGACGGTGACTCCCACTGATTTTGCTGCTATCACCGGGTTGCCGACCTATGGCAACACGCTGGTGTGGGTGGATGGTTATACCGCGGGGCAGTTTTCGTATCTGCTGGGTTTTGATATTACAGATGCCAGGGGCTTAGGCATTCGGTACAGGCCGATGGAGAGGCATCTGGAGGCGGGTATTGCAGATTATTTGGCTGGGTCTTTGAGGATGACCGCGGAGCGCCTGGCTCGAGGGTTCATTTGGTTCGCGTTGTCAGCGACTTTGTTCCCGACTTCTGACACATCCTGTCACTTCCCTCTGCTCGGGTCGCTGACAGACTTGGATGCCGTGAGGGGGTATGCATGGGGGGAGGTTGGACTGGCCGAGCTCTACCATTCCCTGGACAGGTTCTCGTAGGGAGAGGACAACTCCCTAAGCTATTTCTCACTTGCTCTGGATTTAAGTTCACGCCTTTTTCTCTTCGTTGTCTCTTTTATGTACTCGTATGTATCTGCTCTGTAACTGACATAACTTTCCATTTGCTTGACAGGTCTGGTGCTATGAGGTGTTCAGTCTGCAGCAGTGGGACATTAGGGAGGCATATAGACCCCTGTTCCATGCCATGCTGGTTTGGCAGAAGAGGGCAAAGAAGGCGGTCTCGTCGAGGGTGGGCACTCGACTGTCGTACGAGGAGGTGTCCCAGGCCCTGAACTGGGAGTTCTCTGAGAGGATCCAGCTGACCTGGTGGAGTCGGTTCCACATGGGCGTGGTTCAGGTTGCTAGCGAGGTTACGCGGCGGCGGAAGCTCCTGGTGGGACTTCATTGCGATGCTATGTATCTGGGGGAGAGGGTGACCCGTCAGCATGGCCCGGGGTCACTTCCGATGGTGCCGATGGATCTGCCTCTGCGCATGCAGCATCCTCTGTCGATGCCGATGGATGAGTTGGAGAGGTATAGACAGGGCGTGTTCTATACCGAGTACATCATAGCAGGTGCCGACTATGAGACTTTCTTGAGGATGAGGCTGAGGAGCCCACAGGTGCAGCACAGGGAGGGCGAGGGCCCTGGATATCCCCGATATCTCCCGTTCCCATGCGCTAGGCTGGCGTATGAGGGGCTGGATGGGTCGCGCAGACGGCTGGTGATCCCTCTCCCGGATGAGCCGAGATCATGATACAGGGTTGACCCCAACACTTCGGTGAGCACTTTTTTGATTTTCTACATTTGATAGTAACATTCTGCAAATGTTGCATCTGTACTTTCTGCTTGTCGTTTTGATGACTTTCCTGGTTCGCAGGTGTCTGGCCGTACGTACAACGAGGCTATGAGGCTGGTGGATGGGTGGGTTGCCTACGCTAGGAGGCTCGTGGCGTTCATGAGGTGCAGTTCCCGGAGAAGCGTGGATGTCCGTGAGCCGAGGCGATCTAGGCCGAGAGGTTTGCCTGCTTCCACGGCTAGTAGGGAGGACTTCGTATAGGGATTTGGCCAGTTCGCGGGCGGAACGGCTGGGTTTGGAGCTCATCCCTCTTCGCACTCGGGGCACGAGAGGGGAGAGTCCTCGAGTTCGCGGACGTCGAGGAGGCCTTTTGCATATTCCCGCCTGGAGGAATTCTGCGACTATCTGTTTGCGACGGATCTGGCAGCTGCGGAGCAGTGCATCGAGTGTTCGGATGACGAGCAGGACTCGGAGTAGTCCTCCTTTACTGCCTTCTTTTTTTTTTTTAGACAAAATGTATGTATCGTCTGGAACGATTTGACTTGAACTGTATTTGAAAAGGCGCCCGTGGGGCGGAACCTGTTCTTCGCACATTTATTCTGTGATCACCTTCTGTTATTTTCGGCAAATAAGGAAGTAGGTTAATCAAAAATAAATAATATGAAACATGCATAAAAAATTGAACGGGTCAAAATTTATGCCTATATGCACTGATAATTAATTAATTGCACTGTTGCACGAGCCCGGGGCGGAAGAGGTGTTGGCTTTGGTTGAATGAAACTAGGGGCAGCACGCAGATTCATAAGGCATGAACAGGGTGTTGTTTGGAATTGCTTCCAATTTAGGAGCAGCTGGCTACAGAGTTGACCAAGTCAACTGCAAGGGGAGCCTAGCCGGACTGAGAGTGAATTTCCAGAGTCTTTTAAATTGTAGTTTCAGCTTTGCAATTTGTTAAGAACTGCGCATTCACCTCTGATCAGTTAGCTAAATTTCTTTCCACTTCTTAAGGTTTTCTTCATTTTCTGTCATGGCTTCCTTTCCTAAGCTATCGTCTCGAATGCAAGAGCGATACTTGGAACACTTTCAGTCGTGGGTACGGAACCACACGAGGCAGAACAAAGGGTTTTTTGAAGGCTGTTACGAAATGAAATCTGTTTGGGCTTTGAAGGAGCTCATGCCAGATTGGGATCTTTTGAGAGCAGCGGCTCGTTTCTGGGATGTACGCAGGAATGTGTACAACTTTTCGTACAACGAAATCACTCCTACGTTCGAAGATTTCCTGGCCATTCTGGGAGGACCTGAGACGGAACAACTAGTTCTTATGTATGCTGGTGGCATGGCCATTGTTGAGAAGCTAGTGTCTTTGCTTGGTATCTCGGCAGGAGAAGCATACGGGATGTTGATACTGAATACTGATTATGTTGACATTTCGGGACTGCCCGATAGATTTGTCGGAGCTGAGGGGAGCGTTTTCGCATGGGACGCATTTGCTCTGTGCGCGATCGCTACTCTGTTCACGTTCACATCCCTGGGTGTGTGCCATCACAGTGTACTGGACCTGGTGAGTCAGTGCCGGAGCGGGGGAGACATCGTGCCGTTGGTCTTGGGTGAGACATTCCTGGGCATAGGTCGGATGGCGACCGGTAGCCGATACATGTGGGGAGGGAGTCCCGCTATGCTTACCATGTGGTTAAGGGAGAGACTGCAGATGATGCCTGAGGTGCCAATGTCTTGTGACGCTTGGTCCTTCTCTCGACGTCCTCTGGTGAAAGGGGGCGATCAGGCTGAGCTGGAGCTCTGGATGGCCAGACTCCGCATGCATCATTTGCGATGGTGGGTTCCCCACTGGAAGTTACAGACTTGTCGGACCGCTCAGGAGGGTCTATTGGTTGTCAGAGTACCGAGGCTGTCTCAGACGCCCTTCTACATTCCATCGTTGGTTCTGCGACAGTACGGGCTGGAGCAGGTGCCATTGACGGGCTTGAGTCATGCTGCTAACTTCAAGGTAGGATCTCTGCAGATGTAAGATCCTTCGATGCTATTGCTGCTCACACGGTGGTGGCAATACACGTCCTTTCCTGCCAGGGTTCTCTTTCACCGGAGAGGGGGCATTGTTCTGTCGACGCAGTATCTGAACTGGTACGAAGAGTGTGTAGGGGAGACACAGATGTCTATCTTGTGGAGACAGGATGAGCTGTTGGGTGCTGATCACCTTGACAGCTCGACCTTGAGGATGACTGAAGCGGGGGCTAACCCTTGGAATCATACTTGGAATGACATGGCTGACTATGAGGCCAATGCTGATCGGGAGGCCAATCAAAGCACGGTCATGATGGCTCGAAGTGAGGCAGCACGAGACAGAGCTAGGGAGAGGGCTGCGTTGAATGCTACAGGCTTGACAGAGGAGTCGAGATGGGTCCCTGAGCCAGGTAGAAGGACTACCGGAGTATTCCCTGTGAAGGTGAAGAACACTCGCCGTGGGAAAGGGAAGGGGAAGAAGGATGAAGGACCAAGTACGGGAAACTAGGTTGACCTTGCTGTCCAGAGTATCCACCCATTGTCATTGCAGACACATTATCTGATTAATGTTTTATTGTAGTTTTGCTAGCGTGTAGCGAGTCAAGAGTTGACCGTGCTTGAACTCATCAAAGATTGTTTTAACCGTAATTAATTTGTAGGTTAATTGGAAAGAGTTTTTCGAAACACAAGCAATTGATGCTTATTGTATTTTTTTTGTTTTTTAGACCGAACCAATGATGGCTGCCTACGTTCCCCTTTTACAATTTGACTAAGGGGCTCAGGTCACCGTAGTTCGACACTTTTAGGTGAATTTGAGAAAAACAAAGACAAAAGAAGTGCGACCCTGTTTTTTACCTGGATCATTAGCGGGAATGTATCCAGTTGGGTATTACTGTTTTAGCACTTTAATTTTACTGAGGGGTGGTGTATGGGGAAGGAGAGTTGACTCGTGCTCTTCCTCAAACGAAGTATCTGCGGAGCTTGCTTCCGTTCACGGGGTTAACGAAAGGGTTTTCGTCCAAGTCTGCTAACTTCATGGCTCCTCCGGAGAAGATTCTTTGTACCACGAATGGTCATATCCTAGTAGGCTCCCACTTTCCGAGGGGATTAGTCTGCGTAGGAGGCTTTTCCTTTAGCACCAAGTCGCCTTCTCTGATGTCTCGGATCTTGACTTTCTTATCGAATGCTCGGGCCATTCTGCTCTGGTAGGCTCAATTGTGTTCCATGGCTTTCAATCTGCGCTCGTCGAGTAGAGCAAGTTCGTCGTGACGGCACTGTAGCCATTCGACATCATTGATCCCATTTTCCAAGAGGACTCAGAGGGATGGAATTTCCAATTCCACGGGTAACATTGCTTCCATTCCGTAGGTAAGCGCGAACGGAGTCTCCCCTGTGGCGGTTCTGACTGACGTTCTGTATCCCTAGAGGGCTAGATGTAGCTTTTCAGACCAGTCCCGACCTCTGGTGGTCTTCTTTCTGATTATCATGGCGAGAGTCTTGTTGGCTGCCTCTACTACACCATTGGTGTGTGGTCTGTAGGGAGAAGACTTGTGATGTGTGACTCTGAATTCGGTCAGAAGTTGGTCACAATCTCCTTCGAAGTGGGTCCCATTGTCGAATATGATCTCATTGGGCACTCCGTATCGGCACATGATGTTCTCTCGGATGAACTCGGCCACCTTCTTAGAATTCAGTACCTTGTACGATCTGGCTTCTACCCATTTGGTGAAGTAGTCGACTGCGACTAAAATGAACTCGTGACCATTGCTCCCTGGTGGAGTGATCTTGCCGATGACGTCGATTCCCCGTGTGGCGAAAGGCCATGGTGTAGTCATGTAATAGAGTTCGTGAGGAGGGATGTGATTGAGGTTGGAAAACCGTTGACATTTGTCGCAGCTTCGGACGAACTGGATGCAGTCTGTTTCCATTGATATCCAATAGTATCCCATACGGAGAATGATCTGTGTCAATGCTCGGGCGTTCATGTGCGGACCTCAGGTTCCGTTGTGAACTTCGTTCATTAGCTCGCAGGCTTTTTCTTTGTTTACACACCGAAGGAGTGGTCCTTGGTGGCGCTTCTTGTACAACATACCCCCCAGAATGACGAAATGGGATGCCAGGCATTTTAATGCCATCATGTTTTTGGCTTTGATCCCTTCTTTGTATTTTCCATCTTCATTTTTGAAGGAAGCTTCTCCGTTTTGGAGGTACTGGTAAATTTGATTGTACCAAGGTTCGTCGATCGTTTCTTTTTTTATTTCGATCTCACAGCAATAAGCGGGTGTTTCCCATCTGCCTATTCTGAGGGGTTTTACTGCTTTTCCATCGGGAATTTCGACAAGAGAGGCGAGGGTTACCGTGCTCGCGGCGGTTTCCTGTCTCTTGGCAAATAATGAAAAGAGATGTCCTTGAACTGAGCAATGAGCTCCTCCATGTACGTGTGGTACTTTTGGAGGCCAGAATCTACCGTCTTCCATTTGTTGGACACTTGATTGGTGATCAATGCTGAGTCTCCGTATACATCCAGTTCTGAAATGTTGCGCTCAAGGGCGGCTTCCAGACTTGCTGCACAGGCTTTGTATTCTGCTGCATTGTTGGTTGTTTCAAAATTCAACTTGATGGCTATGGGAGTATGCTTGTCCTTGGGATCGACAAGGAGCATTCCAATACCATTCCCCTTCTTATTGGCTGCCCCATCGAAGAAGAGTTGCCAGCGGTTTGCGCTGTCGAGTGAAAAGATTCCATCGTCCAGAAATTGCGGATCAGGACCCTTAGGTTCACTGCTTGGGAAGTTGGCCAACTGATCTGCTATGACTCTGCCCTTTGTTGATTTTCTGACCATGTACTTGATGTCGAACTCAGCCCAGAAGAATGACCACTTGGCTAGTCGCATTGATAGGGACGGCTTGTCAAAGAGATATCGGACGGGGTCCATTTTGGAGACCAGGAGCACTGAATGTGACTGCATGTAGTGTTTCGCTTCCCGACTACCCATACCAGGGCGGTACAAGTTTTCTCTAATGCTGAGTAGCTGAGTTCACTTCCTTGAAGCTTCCGGCTTACGAAGTAGATTGCATGCTCAACCTTGGAATCTTTCTGTTCTTGTGCCAGCATTGCTCCGATTGACGTGTCTCATATCGTCGATATAGGAGTAGTGGCTTGTCTTCATGTGGCGGGCAATGCACTGGGGGATTCACCAAGTAGGTCTTGATCTTCTCGTAAGCCGTTTGGCACTCTGAGTCCCATTTGATGTCGGCATTCTTCTTCATCGCTTTGAACATTGGCTCGCAGAGAGATGTCAACCGGTTGATGAAGCGCCCGATGTCTTGAAGCCTTCCCATAAAGCTCTTTACTTCGTCAAAGTTCGAGGCGACTTCATGTCGATGATGGCCTTGATTTTCTTGGGATCGGCTTCGATACCCCTTTCGTAACCATGTACCCCGACCTTGCCGCGCTTGACGCCGAAGGTGCACTTCGCAGGTTCAATCTCATGGAGTGTTTTCGAGTCTGTTGAAGAACTTTCTCGCATCTGTCATGTGCCGGCATGTCCGATCCTCCGGAGTGGATGATCATGTCGTCGACATATACTTCGATTTCCTTGTGAATCATGTCATGGAAGAGGGGTCATTGCGGCCGTGGTAAGTAGCCACGGCGTTCTTCGGACCGAACGGCATGGACCGTGTAGCGATGTCCCCACGGAGTGGTGAAGGCAGTCTTGGCTTGATCCTCCTCAGACATTTTGATCTGGTTGTATCCAGCGAACCCCTCCACGAAGGACTTTACTTCGAAATTTGTCGTGGTGTCGACCAGCATGTCGATGTTAGGCAACGGTGTAAGTACGCCAATCCAATTCGCAACCTTTTCGATGCATTTTAATATAATAAAACTGCATTAAGGGGCGTTTTGGTAAATTCCCGGCCTATCCCGAGACTTCCGGAAACGTTCCATGAGTTTCCCGCGAAGGAAGTACCTTTTGGTACATCATTCATGCCAAAGGACCCTCGGGAATAAAACCTGTTGGACCTTTTGGGTATTTTCCCTAATGTTCCGAACCGGTTTTTGGCGCCAAAAGCGGTTGAGCCACCTTGTGTCACGCGACAAACTTGAGGCATGGAAAGTGGACGCGTAAGTGTCGTGCGACATACTAAGGCAACCAATCGCACTTATAAATAAGACCCTCCCCCTCATTGAAATGAGATCCGAATTCTAGCCTCACCGTTACTCCGCCAAAATAGCAAGGTAACGAGCGTCCCAAGCACAAAACCTCTCTCTCTCCTACCTTCCAACCCACTAATCCCTCTCATCCAAACCCAATTCTCTACCTACACCAATTGGAACCCTTGGATCGTAGCCGCGAGATCTACCACGAAGAATTGAAGGATTCTATATCTGACTAGATATAGAATTCGTGGAATCAACAAGTGTAACAATTCCCTCACCCTCTCTCTCTCTCTCTCTCTCTCTCATTTAATTCCTTGCAATTTTATAGTTCTATTTTGTTTGGATTCAGTAATCGATCCTAGCTATCTCGAATTATCAATCCCAATCGCAATCTCTCTGTTTAACTTGCATAGATTGTGTAATTGAGCTCATATTGATTGATTTGGTTGAATTTGGTGTTTGAGCCCCCGAGGGTGTGGATCTACCCATATCCACACTCCCCGGGTCGATTTGATGTTGTTTATGTTTTTCGTTCATAATTCACCTTGTTAATTAGATCTCGTATAGCTTCGTTAATTTCGAGTTCATATTGTGAGGTTTCGCAGAAGGCTCATATGTGTCACGCGACACCTTCGTCCCCAAGTGATCCCGTGTCACGCGACACATGTGGTCATCGGGTACGATGTGTCATGCGACACACATGACCCATCCGCAGTGACTCTTTTCCTTTGTAACTGCTCTAGTTTGTTTGTATCGTGGATGTGGCCTCCCTAAATAATGGGCTCACAATATGTAATTTCTCGTTTCATAATTAATAAGATGCATTTTATCACATTTCGTTTATTATCGATATTTGCACACACTTTGGATTTACTTGGATGTGTTTGATTGAAAGACTCGTCTATGGACGAGGCGTGTTGGGTGAACTCTCGGTTCTTCCCAACACGTAACCTAACCCCCGAACTCATGTTTTCTCTCTAAAACAAAGGTTTTCAATGTTTCCTCTTAAAACGGCATGGCGACTCCTACTTTTTCCTAATTTCGGGCGAGCGCGCACATTTTCAAGTGGCGACTGTGGGGATTTCACTTGAAAACCTCGTTTTTCAAGTGTTAAGTGGGTCAAGCTTTCGTTTAGTCAAAAAACATCCAATGCATCCATGTTGTGTACATTATTCGATAATCATTTGTGATGCCTACATTTTGTTGATTATGGAACTTGTGAGCCCTTTGTGCTTGTGGTCATTTGTTGTGCATTGGTATCTCGTGTTGCTCTTGATATGGTAAAGCAGGGGCTGATTTGATGATTTGAGGAGCCGCTGGTTCGGACCACCCAAGTCGTGCGACACCTTTGTCTCTCGGTTGTCCCGTGTCACGCGACAAAAGGTGGCCACCGAATGTATCATCGAAGACTCGGTTTGAGGGCAGTCCCTTGGACCAAAGCGTGACTCATTTGGTTATTGTTCCCTGTTTACCTTGTGTGAGGGTGTGTGTTTTCTTCTTAAAAAAAAAACAAATAAAAAACAAATAAAAAATAAAAAAAAATCTTGTTTTTTGCAAATAAACGAATTAGTCATCCGCACACTACATCACTTAGATTTAGAACCCTCGGGTGCGATTGACGGCATCGTGGACGGCCATGAAATTCGCCTACGCTTGAGCGCCTGAAATCAAACCTAAACCCCTAGTGCGTTATAGGTGGCACCACACTAAACCTTACCCACGGTTGGTTTTTGATACGATGTTTTCATTACAACAAAAATGAATTGTTTTTGAAAAATATCATAGATTCTTATACCTTCTCCCAAAACCTCATACCTTGTGGGCATGTTGCCAAATGCAACATGATTTCACGTGGGAACATGTCACTCTCGTGGCGTGTTCTAAACGAGAGATCATGCCGCATTGCCAACATGTACCGACGAGAGGTCATGCCGGATTTTTCTTTGAAATTCCTCGAAAAGACCCGTTATGCTGCCCAAATTTCCTTAGAAATTTGGACGAACCTCTTCGTTCCATAAAGATGTTAGGGTTTGGTTAGGTATCATTACCTATTATATGTTTCAAAACAAGACATTTGATGTAATTCGAACGTCGCGTCACTAGGTTCCCCCGAGGCATAGTTAGCATGAATAAGGGCTTATCCTTTCCCAACTGTATTTAGGATTTAAAATACTAATTTATACTTGAACATAAATAAATTTGTGTTTGCGTGAGTCTGTCCCGTTTCTTTCCCTCTCCCGTAAAAAAAAAGAAAAGAAAAAAAGAAAAAAGTTTTCCCTTCAAGCACCTTATAAACCCCTCTCTACACCAGCAGCTACGGCGAGTTGGGTCCGCTCATCTGTTTCGGGAGGTCGTTTAATCCGTGTACAAGCAAAGTGTCGGTTGGTTTAGAATCGAAATGGTCGGCAATGGAGATGTTTTTTCGCTCGCCCGCCGGAGGCTCGGGACAATGGAGTCGACAAGTTTGAATGAGATGACTACGGAGGAATTGAGGGGTGATGCTGGAAGCCGCTCTAGCTCGGGAGCGTGAAGCTTGTCTCTTAGTTCAAAATGCCAAGTCTCGTGAAGAAGAAGCTCACAACCGATTCGTAGAAGCTATGAGAGCCAAAGGGATTGCAGTACTTCGTCGAGAGGATGGTTCCTACGAAGAGATTACGGAAGATAGCCACAACGAAATCGGATCCGCTTCACTGCTCACCAAACCACCTAGCTACAATACGATGCCTCCCCAGTGAATTACGTTCAGCATTCTCGATCAAGTAGCTTCTACAGAATGGTGGCAAGTGACCAAGGAAGACTCATTCCCCCGTCTTCTCAAGGGTATGGCCAGGTTATCCAAAGAAGGTGTCGCGAAATGACGGTCGGCCCACAAATTTCTTTGATCTCACTCAAGCTTCTCCAACTCCTAATGCTCCAAAGACCACAGCTTTCAAAGATGGACCCTGGCTTCGAACCAAATTTTCCCGGCCTCAAGATGTTGTGTATCCGGATGGTTATCGTGGTGTTCAAGATGGTGTTCGCCAGAATGGTCGCACCGGCTCTCGTAAAATCGATAGTTCAGACGTTGTCTCAAGGTACCAAATAGCAGCCTGCACTCAAGACGCTTTTTCTCAACCAAAGCAAAGATGTTCCACCCTTACTCGGCATATTTATGGTTCCACCCCCCTTACTCACTCCGTGTGTCACCAGATTATCTTCTTTTGGTCGCACAAAAGTCCGCCGGCGCAATACAACTCCCGCAATCTCAGTAGGCAATTCAACGGTTATGATATGTATGGGAACAAGATTCCGAGCTCGATTAGCTTGTTGGACAAAGCAATATTGGAATTCCTAGTACTTTTGGTCTTCCACCAACCGCTTTGCCCGTGGGACCTAATTCTGATTTCCCAATACCGTCGCCAACGGTGGCTCCTGCAATTCCTCGCACTTTAAGTTTGGCACCGAAGTAGGCGTATAGCCGCTTGAAACGAGATGCAACAACAGATTGACATGATTAACCGTGGGTTCTAGTGGTCTTAAAGTCGTGGATCCCGCCCAAGTGACACCTTTGCCGCACAAGTTTTAGATGCCCAAGCTAGATTTTGATGGTACCGCCCGTCCAAAGACGCATGTAGACACTTATGTGATGACAATGGGGGCAATGGGCCGCACTCCCGAATTCATGGCTTCCCACTTCCACCTAACTTTGAAAGGATCGGCACTTACATGGTTTTTAGCTTTGAAGCAAGAATGCCGTACTACTTGGAGCCGTATAATGTAAGCCTTCCCCGGAGAAGTTCAAGGGTAATTTGGAGTGGCGTACCACGCGGGATGATCTAGTGGGGACAATTCAAGTTGGATGAGTCAATCACAGTAATTCTACAAGCGTTGGAATGCTAAGCTCAACGAGTTATCGGAGCCAATCCTCCAAGACCGTAAGGACATCTTTCTATCATGTGTTAAGCCAGCACTTAGAGAAGCCATTGGGAAAGGATGGTACCCAGATCCGCGAGAGATGGTGGGGATGGGAGCAAGGAGTGAGAATAAGTTGTTTAACCAAACTCCAAGTGCAAACACCACTAACAACAACAAAAGGTGGAAGTTACCGATATCGGGCATCCAATCCTGTCTCAAAGAATGGCGCAGAGGAAGAGAACCGGCCAAAGATAATAGTATCAATAATCTTCAAAAGGGAGGTAACAACATGCGTAATGTGATGAGGCTTCCCTTTAAGCCACAACCGAGGTTTGATTATTTGGGTATGTCAACGGAGGAAGTTTTTAACGGTTTGCTACGAACTGGCATGATAAAGCCATTGGAGAACTACGCCCTGCTCGCCACTAATCCTCACATGGATGCTAGCAAGTATTGCCGTTTTCACCAATTTCCAGGCACACTACGAACTCCTGTTTGACTCTCAAGAAGATAATCCAGGGTTTAGTGGACGACAAGAAGATAGAAAATCTCCTCGCCCGAATATTGTCAACAATACTCCGCCGAACAACAATGTGAACCTTATTGACTTTGAGAATGATTATTTTGTTAATGTATTAGAATTTGGGAACCCGTAGTTGGGGATGATAGCAATGGATGTAATGGGGTCGAAACCGATGTAATTTCCTGTTCGATGAAATGAAAGATAATCTTCGTTATGTTCTCGTATCTCGATGATTTACATGATGTGAATAATATTGTTGAACTTGATGATTACGAAGAACGCTTGATTTGTTAATGCTATATCTTCAATGACTCCTAGAGAATCCCCAATCTCCTTGGAGGGAACTCAGAATAGCGGCTAGTTGGGAAACACCTTTGACCATTAATGAGATACGACAAGCGGCTTGGCCATACCGCAATCACTCGTCCCGCTAACATTATCGTAACTCAAGGAAGCTAGCAAAGAGTTCTTGGTTGACGACCAAGAAGAAGTTAATCTGTTGACGCGCTCGGGAAGAATGTTGGGAGTAAGTAATCCGCATCCATCCGGAAAAGGGAAAGCTGCGAGTGCTCTAACCCTCGCTCCTCTCAGTAATCCTCACAAAGCTAGACGAAGAAGTCTCAGAAGACCCGACATCGACGCAGCTTGAAAAGAACGCAAGCCGATATTTCTTTGTGGTCCCTACTTACATCCTCCTACCCTCACAAATTAAAGCCGGAAGAAGCCTTATCCAAGACGAAGGTATCCGTCAACGCTACCCCGGATGAAGCATGTCGCTGATTGGAACGGCTCAAGATGTGGAATATCATTACTTTCACTGCATCTTGACTTGCACCGCTATGGTGCTAAACATAACGAATCCTTACACATTACGGTGCCTCCGGAGGGACGGTTGATTCCCCATGTGTTGATAGATAATGGATCGGCCATGAATGTGCTCCCCGCCAAAATGATGAGTATGTTGGACATCAACGCTGCGTAACCTCAAACCCTCTAACCGCACTATAAAGGCTTATGATTCAACATCCTGGCAAAGTGTTAGTGGATAGTCTCCCTTAATCCGATGTTTGGAGGCAAGGAAATGATGGTGGAGTTTCAAAGTTATAGACATTCCTGTTACGCTTCTCGGCATTATTGGGTAGACCCCGATCCACAAGATTGGGCCGTAGCTTCCACGCTTCACCAATGCTTAAAGCTCAGACAAGAGGGTGGCCGACAACCATCTATGGTGATAGTGTTACAATCGGAGAAACCAGTCGCAAATACCTTACCGCAATGGAGATTAAGCTTGACCAAGAAAATCCGATGCTCGCCGGATTCACAATCGAGAAACCTAAGGGGCAAGTCTCGTACTATAGACCCGACGACATCTTCAAACAAGATTCCTCCCGTGTTGAAAATGCTAAGAGGTATGAGCTATATCCTCGGTCCGGGCCGGGAAAACGCCTAACAGTGGATTGTGTAGGCTTGTGTTGCCGCAGCCAAGAGAAATAGGCAAGGTCCGGGGTATGCCGTGACTAAGGAAGATAAGGTGTATGACAAAACCGAGGCTTTCAAAGAGAAGATGACCTCTCGTGTACACGGTAGAAAGTACAAGAGGCACCGAAATGCGCCCATACAGCTGGTCTCGAATAAGCACTTTGTCGGAGAGGATGGAGATATGTTTGTTTGTCCCGAGCCAAAGCTTACTCCAAAGAAGAAAGAATGAAGATGATCCAGAGGTTCGCCAATAGCAAGAATCCGATGAAAGAAATGTTTGATAATTTGCCCAAAAGACAAGGTGTGACCGCCACCTACGAGAGCAACTACCACTTCGGGGACCCGAATGTGAGAATCAGTTTGAAAAGCTTGCCTTGGATGAACCCACAATATGTAAAATTCGCGGTGCCGACCCCCGCAGATATTGATGGAGAGTTAGCAGATTTGTTTGAAGAACAGGGCCGTCGAACTCCGCAGCGTGTACGTCTTTGGCGTAAATGAGAGATGGTGCTAAGGAGCCGATTGATCTGATTGACTTTTCCTCTCGACAAAGTGAAGTGATAGCTATGCTAGAATTCGAGAAGGAATCTAATGTGGAGATAGTCAAGCCGGGAGACCGCCGCAGTAAGGACCGTGCGCAACCGGACTTCGTTCCGGACCGGCCGCCGACAAAGAGACTATGATTGAAAAGCTAGGAGCTCAAACCCCGTCCTTGTCCTTCCAAGTCTAAATTCACCCCCGTATCTTGAGTCGCCTCCCGAGTCTCTTGTCATAGAGTTTGAGTCTTCGACCTGGAGTCCGATGTCCTCACGACTGAAAACCGTCTTCGAGTTGTAAACACCGTATTTCCCTTTGCTTTAAATAAAGGGGTTGATCTTTCCGAGTACCCCGTGATTGCCAATTTAACAATTGAATGCTTAACGAAAAATAATCATCAAGATTTAAAAATAATTAAGCCTAATTCAATTGAAGATAATGCGGACTTAATCGGTGAACAATTTTTAGAAAAAGATTCAAAAGCAGACTTGTGAGCAAAAGGAAAGCCGGACCCAAGCCGACGACGGTATTAACAACGGTGAACTTGGGAACGGTAGAAGAACCCAAAGAAACGCAGATTGGTAGCTTCTTCTCCGGAGGTGAGCGGGTTGCTTTTATTGAATTGCTCAAGGAATTTGTGGATGTGTTCGCTTGGTCCTACAAAAAGATATGCCGGGTCGGGATGCTTCTATTGTGGAACACCGAATACCTTTGGATCCAGAAATCAAGCCGGTCAAGCGAGAAATTGAGGCGGATAAAACCTGAATGGACCTTACAAGTGAAAGAAGAAATTGAAAAACTCCTACGGGTAGGCTTCATCAAAGTAATTGAATATCCGACCTGGTTGGCGAACATCGTAACAGTCACCAAAGCAAATGGAAAGGTTCGAGTACTGCGTAGATTTCCGAGACCTCAATAAGGCTAGTCCTAAAGATGACTTCCCTTTGCCCAACATTGACATGCTAGTGGATGCAACCGCGAACTTCGAGGTCAAATCTTTCGTTGATGGTTTTGCGGGTTACAACCGGATTAAGATGGTGAAGAGGATCAAGACAAGACTGGCATTTACAACCCCATAGGGTACTTATTGTTACAGTAATGCCATTTGGCTTGAAGAACGCCGGGGCTACCTATCGAGAGAGCGGTCACTACCCTTTTCCATGACATGATCCACCGGGAGATTGAAGTGTATGTGGATGACATGATTATTCATTCGAAAGGATCGGACGGACTGACATTTCATTGATTTGAGGAAATTCTTTAACGAGACTCGAGAACACTCCATGAGGCGAACCCGGCTAAATGTACATTTGGGGTTATTCGAGGTAAAGTTACAGATACACATCAGCGGAGTTCGTCAACCAATTGACCACCATATGTGAGCCGATCTTCAAGTTTGCTAAAGAAGAATCGGGAAGTGGTGGAGCGAGGAATGCCGGCTAGCTTTTGAAAGGATCAAAGCCTACCTCGTCAATCCTCCCATTCTGTCTGCCCACCTCATGGAGACAAGCCTTTACTTCTATATCCCGGAGTCACGGACCACGGCCTACGGGGCTATGCTAGCACAAGAAAAGAAGGATTCAAAGATTGAGAATGCCATCTATTTCGTCGGTAGTAAATTCCAAGGGAGTGAAGTGAATTACTCTTTGCCCTCGAGAAGACTTGCGCAGCTTTGGTATGGGTAGTTGGAAAGCTAAAACTCTATATGCTTTGTCCCACACCGTACACTTAGTCTCCAAGATGGATCCGATCGAGATATCTATTCCAAGGTGACGGAGGAAACATCTCCACCGAGTTGGCAAAATGGACTTTCTTCTGGCAAAATTCGACATCAAATATGTGATTCGCAAATCGATCAAAGGGCGAGGCATTTGCGGACCGGTTGGCTGAATTCCCTAGTACGAGAAGATCAAGGGCCGGACCTCCGGTTTCCGAGATGAAGGGATCCTCGCTATAGAAAGCGGAAACAAGTCGCGATTATTCTTTGATGGAGCGGCTAACAAGAAAGGAAATGGCATTGGAATGGTTTTGATAGACCCGAACGACACGCATACTCCCATAGCAATCAAGTTGAATTTCTCGGTCACCAACAATGCAAGCGAGTACTGAAGCTTGCATAGCCGGTCTAGAAGGCGCCCTTGAGCGACATGTGGAAGAATTGGAAGTGTTCGGTGATTCCCAAATGATAATCAACCGAGGCCGCCAACAAATGGAAAATTATAAACCCATGTCTCCGGAAGTACCATGCTTACATCGCGAGAACTCGTCGGCCAATTCAAGGAAGTATCATTCCGGTTCTTACCGCGGGACAAGAACAGTTCGCGAATGCTCTGGCTACCTTAGCCTCTTTGATGGAAATCCCGAAGGAAAATCAATCGAAGCCTTTCGGGGTCGGCGAAGAGAAAATCCTGCATATTGTTGTGAGATTGAAATCGAGGCATCGGTGAACCGTGGTACAATCGAGATCTTTCAATACCTCGAGTGTGGGGAAGCATCCTTTCCTGTGGATCAAGAAGGAGATTCAAAAGAGTACATGCCAAAAGCTTGCGGGCCACTAAAGAAAGGCTAATCGGCGCATGATATGTCATACTCGGCAATGAATTATGGAAGAAAAGAGAAGGTTGTCCGCTCCTACTGCATCGGTAAAGAAAAGGCTCAAAGAGTAATGGAAGACGTTCACAACGGTGCACAGGACCTCATATGAGCAGCTCGATCCCTCATGCATAGCATCATCGAGTGCAGGTTACTTACGGATCACTATGGAGACGGATTGCATCCATTTCGTGCGGACTGTGACAAGTGCCAAAGATTTTCCAATGCGAACCACATCCGCCTCACGACTTATCTTGTATGACAACTCAGTGGCCTTTCGCAGCATGGGGTATTGATGTCATTGGGAAGATTTCTCCGCTTTCAGGAGCAATGGGCATGCATTTGTATTAGTGGCGAGTGGATTACTTCACGAAATGGGTAGAAGCTGCATCTTATAAAGTGCTCACCGCCAGGAAGGTTGCCCGATCCATAAAAGAACAGATCTTCTGCCGCTATGGGGTCCCGAACGAGATTATTTCGATAATGGCACTCATTTCGAGGAGAAAATGATCGGTTGCTCACGAATCTGAGTCAAGCACCACAAATCTTCACCGTGCAGGCCACGGACAAAGCAATTGTTGAAGCTGCCAATAAGAACTTGGAAAGGATCATAAAGAAGATGGCGAGCGAGGACGAGATTGGCCGAAAAGTTGCACTTAGCATTGTGGGGCTATCGCACTTCGATCCGAGCTGCCACGGGTGCAACCCCATATGCTCGACTTACGAGAATGGAGGCCGTCATGCCCATTGAGTTAGAAATTCCTTCCGTCGGGGTCTTACTCGAAAATGAGGTGAACGAGATCGAATGGCTCCAAAGTCGATATAATGAGTTGGCTCTACTAGATGAGCGCGAGACTAAAAGCCATGGAGCATAACGGGGCATACCGAGAGAAGAATGGCCCGTGCCTTCGATAAGAAAGTGAAACCCAAGGATATCAAAGTCGGTGATCTTGGTTCTTAAAATGAAGCCCTCAAATCAAAGCGGTGCGTTGGGCAAGTGGGCACCCATTTGTGTCGGACCGTTCTGGTAAAGAAAGTATTCTCCGGAGGAGCTATGCATTGTCGAGACTTGGATGGCAACCCATTTACTGCACCCGTCAACGGCGACAAGTTGCGGAGGTATTTTGTATGATCGAGTCTTTCCCCTCTAAAAAAAATATAAAAAAAATGAATAAATAAAAGCGCAACAAAATTGTCCCGAGATGAGGCGAAAACCTCTCAAAAGGCGAGTCCATGCAAAAATAAGGGACGCGCCGGTGCTAAAGAATATACCCAACTAGACCGAAAACCCAAAAGAGGGCGGTCTAGGTAAAAAACGAGGTTGCACCATTTCCCCCTTCTATCTTCCCCTTTCTTAAACACTAAAGTCAATTGAGTCGAACTACGAGAGACTGAGCCCCTTAGTTCTCTTACAAAAGGGGAACGTAGGCAACCATTTGTGGTTCGGTCTAAAATTGCTGCAAAAATCCCTCTTTTTACCAAAATGCGTTTTGATTACAGTCCCAAGGCTTTTCAAAGGATCATTTTGAGTTAATATTCTTTTTGATGAGTTCAAGCACGGCCTACTTTTTGACTCAAAAAGTATGTTGCGAATAAAAGAAAACATTGATAACATCTATTACATGCATTAAGTAATCAAAGGGTACTCGGTTTTCATACGAGATAATTCCTACTCTCAAGACATAAAGCAAAGAGTCTCAAAACTCTCGAAGTAAAAGAAAATGTGTGTCTAGATACTCGTCCCCACTCCCGAATTTGCTCCTCTATCCTTCCTCTTTCTCGGTCCCCGGGAGGTCTTTGGCTTAGGAATGTCAAACAAGTCGGTTTGAGCCCGTCCCAATTCAGGAATAACTCGCGGCGGCGGTTCAATCGAGACCAATCTCTCTCGGCGGCCCTAGCAATCCTCGCTTGCTGCAACGCCTCTCTGCGAGCTCTCATCTCTGGATCATTCCTTAAAGCGGCTCTCAGGATCTCTTGCCTCTCATAATCGTCGGCGGCATTGCCGGTGACATTGTCGAGGTTTCCTCGTGCCTCTATATCTACGAGATTTCGGTGGACAGAGAGTCTGCTCCCAGTATTCCGGCGGCGAGTCTACATAGCTAAGCGCACGAGAACCACGATGCTCCTCATACCAATCCAGATACTCTGTGGTCGAGAAATGTAAATCCTCTAGGCTGCCAGGAAGGAGCACACGAGTGGGAAGAAAGCCCTCCGAAAAGATCTGCAAAAAGCTGTATAGCACAGGGCTCGGTCATGGACATCGGAACAGTATCGAGTCACCGGTCTCTCCCTCGAGGCTCGTATGATCTGCGAGGATACTTATCTTGTCTGCTCACCAATGATGGGACACGAAAGAGGATACATGCAAACCGGGCAACCGGACTACTCTTATCCATCACTGAATATCTCTCATGGTGCAGTATATTCCAAGCGGGAATCCAGCTCGGATCGGTGGTGGTGTGCAGTGACAACCTCATATGCCAACTATCAACAACCTCATCCCTCATCGGCTGCGTGGCCGGAGTCACCCATGGCATTGCCGTCCGACTCTGCGGTAATGGCCCGATCAGGTGTAACCTCTCGAGAGAACCACGGAGATAATAAGCTGAGAGCTGCTGCTCCCATAAAGTCGATCCCCACCTGCTAGCTGTCAATACAGTGATAAGTCTCGGCCCGGCGACGGTGGTACAACATCCATCTCTCCTTGGCCGAACGAATTTGTGAGAATCTATACCCCGGTCACCTCTCATTTGCCTAACGATCTCCAACAAAGTGCTTGAGCGGACCCAGACATACCGCGAAATAGTAAGCCGAAGCGGTGTGAACGGCATGAACATATCGAGTGGTAGAAAGGTCAAACGGATCGGGACGGGACGGGCGCAACCTAACCATCCGAGTCAAATCTATGGACCCATCACCCGAGAATCAAAGGCAATACACGATCCGCGAGCGAGAGATAAAAAGTCGGACAAGCTGCTCCTCAACCAACCGGCTGTCCCGTGGGAATGCTACGGTGGCCGCCTTACCCAAGCACATCAACGCCCTGAAGTCTTCCATAGTTGGGGTCGGGTAATTGTATGACAAAGAGAATGCATGACACTCGGAATCCCGAAGCAAGATGCGGCCGAAGCAAATCCCGATCAACCCTCCAATCTTTCAAGGACCAAATGCAAGGCATCTTGTACCGCTTGTCGATGATACTTCTATGTTGCCTCAGATGAAATCCCCAAATTTCGACGAAGTCCCGATGAAATTGGCACTCCCGGGAAGCAATCTCTTGGTTATAATGTTCCATTGCAGCAAAAAGCGTTAGTCTTGACCAAAGAAATCGATTATCCGCCAAATAAGGGCTACTGGGCTTTCTCTGCTAAGAAGACGGTGGCTAACGAGAATGGAGCACTGGACCGACTTTGAAAAGAACACTGTCACGAGCCTCCCTAAGTCGTGCGACGAAGAAGCCAAACAGACACGACATGTCGGGCGACATACTTTGGTTGATAGCGAGACGGGGTGGAAAAACTGCGGTGATTACCCCGAGCATTTTCCGACTTCGCCGTCGCCGATATACCCCTTACCCTCATATACATACCCTTGAAAATATACGTGAGAGGACCCCTACTATACACACTTACCTAAAACAATCCCAAAACACCATACATAAACCCGACAAAGCTGATCTTTAACCCAATAATTGCGTTCGCTTTCCCGGAACAGACAGATTCACGCAAACCAAGCTAACATATAGTAATCTTTGCTAACAAGATAGGCTTATTCAAGTGTAGCGCGTTGGAGTTGTTGTTTTACCCCCGCAGGTACAATAATCAATTGAGTCTCGACGACTGGACCTCCGACCAAACTGGAGAAGAAAGAACAAAACAAAAAAAAGCATGCGTATCTGTGACAGCCCCAAGAAGAACTCAACAATACCAGAAACCAAGAAAAGCCTCTCAAGCAGAGCCAAACCAAAGGAAAAAGCCTCTCTAGCGGAGCCCACCAAGAAGAAAAGCCTCTCAAGCGAGGAGCCAAGAAAAGCCTCTCGACGGAGCAAACCCAGAAAAGCCTCTCTAGCGGAGCACACAAAGAAGAAAAGCCTCTCTAGCAGAGCACACAAAGAAGAAAAGCCTCTCAAGCAGAGCCAAACCAAAGGAAAAAGCCTCTCTAGCGGAGCCCACCAAGAAGAAAAGCCTCTCAAGCAGAGCCAAACCAAGAAAAGCCTCTCAAGCAGAGCCAAACCCAGAAAAGCCTCTCTAGCGGAGCACACAAAGAAGAAAAGCCTCTCTAGCACACAAAGAAGAAAAGCCTCTCTAGCGGAGCACACAAAGAAGAAAAGCCTCTCTAGCGGAGCCCACCAAGAAGAAAAGCCTCTCAGGCGAGCCAAACCCAAGAAAAGCCTCTCAAGCGGAGCCTGACGAAGTCGCGAGGTAAGCACAGCAAAGGTATGAAGACACATCTCTACCCCTTTCTTGCTTGTAGTCAGTATTGGTAATTCCGAACTACGATTTGGCTTGATTCCCTTCTTAAAGGGATACATAGGAATCCTTTCTCAGAAAGGTCCAGCCATAATTTTCCCCTTCTTACCCTTCTAGCCCTTCACCTTAACCCCAGCCGCTCATTGAGATTGGGTCTTATTTTATCGACAACCCCACTTTTTCCAAAAGTGACGTTGCCGAGGAGGCTCTGTAAGTACGCCAATCAATTCGCAACCTTTTCGATGCATTTTAATATAATAAAAGCGCATTAAGGGCGTTTTGGTAAATTCGGCCTATCCGAGACTTCCGGAAAGCGTTCCATGATTTTCCCGCGAAGGAAGTACCTTTTGGTACATCATTGAAGCCAAAGGGCCCCTTGGGAATAAAACCTGTTGGACCTTTTGGGTATTTTCCCGAATGTTCCGAAGCTGGTTTTGGCGCCAAAAACGGTTGAGCCACCTTGTGTCACGCGACAACTTGAGGCATGGAAAGTGGACGCGTAAGGTCGTGCGACATACTAAGGCAGCCAACTGCAGCCTATAAATAAGACCCTCCCCCTCATTGAAATGAGATCCGAATTCTAGCCTACTGTTACTCTGCCAAAATAGCAGTGTAACGAGCGTCCCAAGCACAAAACCTCTCTCTCTCCTACCTTCCAACCCACTAATCCCTCTCATCCAAACCCAATTCTCTACCTACACCAATTGGAACCCTTGGATCAGAGCTATGAGATCTACAACGAAGAATTGAAGGATTCTATATCTGACTAGATATAGAATTCGTGGAATCAACAAGGGTAATAATTCCCTAACCCTCTCTCTCTCTCTCTCTCTCTCTCATTTAATTCCTTGCAATTTTATAGTTCTATTTTGTTTGGATTCAGTAATCAGATCCTAGCTATCTGAATTCTTTGAATCCCAATCGCAATCTCTCTGTTTAACTTGCATAGATTGTGTAATTGAGCTCATATTGATTGATTTGGTTAAATTTGGTGTTTGAGCCCCCGAGGGGGTGTGGATCTACCCATATCCACACTCCACTGGTCGATTTGATGTTGTTTATGTTTTTCGTTCATAATTCGGCTTGTTAATTAGATACGTATAGCTTACATTAATTTACGAGTTCATATTGTGAGGTTTTACGCAGAAGGCTCATATGTGTCCACGCGACACCTTCGTCCCCCAAGTGATCTGTGTCACGCGACACATGTGGTCAGCTTTGTACGATGTGTCATGCGACACACATGACCCATCTGCAGTGACTCTTTTCCTTTGTAATCTGTTCTAGTTTGTTTGTATCAGGGATGTGGCCTCCCTAAATAATGGGCTCACAATATGTAATTTCTCGTTTCATAATTAATAAGATGCATTTTATCACATTTCGTTTATTATCGATATTTGCACACACTTTGGATTTACTTGGATGTGTTTGATTGAAAGACTCGTCTATGGACGAGGCGTGTTGGGTGAACTCTCGGTTCTTCCCAACACGTAACCTGACCCCCGAACTCATGTTTTCTCTCCAAAACAAAGGTTTTCAATGTTTCCTCTTAAAACGGCGTGGCGACTCCTACTTTTTCCTAATTTCGAGCGAGCGCGCACATTTTCAAGCGGGAAAACATCTTTAGGGCTGGCCTTGTTGAGATCCTGGAAATCCACACAACATCTGACCTTTCCATTGGCCTTGGTGACCGTCACGATGTTGGAGAGCCAAGTCGGGTACTCAATCACTCTGATGAAACCAACTCGGAGCATTTTCTGAATCTTTTCTTTAACTTGCAAGGACCACTCTGGCTTGATCTTGCATAACTTCTGTTTGACACGCTTGGATTCAGGATCCAGGGAAATTCTGTGCTCCATGATCGAGGGATCGAGTCCTGGCATGTCCTGGTATGACCAGGCGAACACGTCAACATACTCTCGGAGGAGGTCTATCAGGGCTTCTTTTTCTGCATCAGTGAAGAAACTGCCCACCTGTGTCTCTTTAGGCTCTTGCTCTGAGAGGATACATGGTTGGCTACATTATCATAGTCTTCCGGCGTAAGGCCGTTGGATGACTCAGAGGACTGTTCTTTTACAAAGACTGACTCAGAGGGTTTGAGACCGGGTTTAGGGAGCCGTTGGTCCCCTCAGTTCTGCTGTCGGTTCCCTTGTCGGTCCCCTCAGTTCTACTGTCGATTCCCCTGTCGGTCCCCTCAGTTCTGCTGTTGGTTCCCTTGGTGAAGTAATAAGCGAGGTTGAAACTGAATGGTCGAAGGTTGGGTGTGCCGTCGGAGGTTCCCCTTTTGCGGGCTGCTGCCTTGGTGCGGGCGAGCCTTTTGTTTTCCTTGATGTCAGCCGGTGTTGGCACATAGCCAAGCCCCTGGACCGTGGTGTGGTCCTTGACTTCGATGACTTGGTGTTGGCCCTGTAACCTTTTGCCGAGCCCCAGTCCTGGGATGAAGTTCATGAGTTTCATCATCTTCATGGTAGGAGGGATCTTGTCGTGAGACAGTGGAAGGTCCACGTTGCATATTTGGATCTTGGAGGTCTCCAGAGTGAATCCAGTTAATGCCATGTCGTCATTATGCTTGATTTCTAACACTGGAATGTCGTTGGTGCTGGTCCCCTCGGTGGTGACGCTGTCGCCGTAGACTGTGGTTAGCTCGTTGCCTTGTATGAACTTGAGGCACTGACGAAGGGTGGATGCCATGCCATTGATTTGATGCAGCCATGGACGCCCCAGGATGGCTGTGAAGGTGATTGGAATGTCCAACACTTGGAATTCGGTGGGAATCATCCGCTTGCCGAACCAGATATTAAGAGTAGCAACCCTGAGAACCGTACGGGAAGTAGAGTCATAGGCCTTGACAGTGTGGACTCAAGGCTTCAGATCTGTGGGCTTGATGTCAAGCAGGTCCATCATCTTGGCGGGCAAAACATTCAATCTGGAACCTCCGTCTACCAACACGCGGGGAAGGCGACGCTCGTCCAGCTGGACTGTGATGTAGAGCGGCTCATTGTGATCAGCCCCAAATTTTGGAAGGTCCAAATCTGTGAAGGTGATAATGTTGCCGTAGTGGATGTTGCCGATCATCTGAATGACTTCGTCTGGGGTTACGTCCACAGAGACCATGGTACGGGCCAGGCTTTCCTCTAGCTTGAGCTTGTGAGGATAAGAGGATGTGAGCACGGACCAAAGGGAAATGTTCGCCTGGGTCTGCTTGAGCTGAGTAAGGATTGGGTCCTCTTTCACAGAACTTGTGTCTTCGGGCAGACTGGGTTACGGGTCTGGCTCCGCAGGCTTTTTAGTGGCCTTAGGTGGTAATGCATGGATTTGACCCGATCGGGTTAGAACGCTGACATCAGGCTTGGTTCCTTCTGAACAGGCCGCTCTAAGTTGAGCCATAGTTAGAGGAGGATTCCCCGTAGCATAGGGCCATATGTCTTCCCTCAACTCATTGACTGTGGACGTATTCCCGGGAGCTTCGGCAGCCTGACAGATTCTGTCCTAGGATACTCGCTTGGGTGCCTCCGTGGGGAGGTAACCTACGGTTTGATACAGCTGTTCGAACGTCAATGCGCTACAGTGGTTGCCTGAACTGAACTGTGCGTTGCTGACCCTCCGGGGGAGGCTGGAGAGTTCCTGGCTCAAGCGAACGGTCTCTTTGATCTCTTCACGGTATATCGCGCTCCTTTCCTTCTTGCTGAGCATACTCAGGGCATTCTGGAGTTGGGTCTAGCGATATTCATGGTTTGCTAATTTTCCTCCGCTCTTGGCCCAGATCAACTTTCTTGCAGCGAGCTGAAGTCGAGGGATGTTAGTGCCTGCGTTTCTTCCCATGTGAGAATAGCCAGTGCTTCTTTGAATTGCGTGCGGCAGTCTAGGTAAACCTCCATCGGGGAGAGTTTTCCCTTCTGTTTTATTTGAGTGGCGGGTATGTCGGAAGGTGAGTACACGGCTTCCCGAACATCTGCCCATGTAACTGGTTGCTGTCCCAGTTGGTCGTTCTGTAAAAGAATGCCGTAGTCTGTGGAATTTCCCTGAGTAGTTGCTCGAGACAAATTTCCATCTTCCTCTTGTTTTTTCATAGACCTTCCTCCCTGAGTTGGCCTTTAAGTTTGAGTGCGGAAATGATCCGTCTCCATCCTCCCAGGACCCTTGGGATTCCGGTTTTGTTGACCTCATGCCCGGCTTGGAAAATAATGGTTTCATCGTCTTCGTTGTCGCTTTCACAGAGAACTTGCTTTCCTCGGGGAGGTAAGCGTTGAGATTTGTTCTGCCGTGCCATTCCATCTCCTAGGTCATCGGGACCGTTGACCACCCTCGCCTGGCAGAGGGGGTTGGATGAGAACAGACGGTAGCCGATGAAGTTGCCGTGAGCAAAACCCCTGAGGTCAAACTAGTCTAGAGTGGCCTCTAGCTTTCTGTCCGAAGCTGCTTGTGACACTTTAAGGGCTCGGTCCCTGTCGGTCTTTTGAGCTTGGTTTTCGTCCCAAAGACGGTTTTCTTGAGCGGCTAGTTCCATGAGGGCCTTCCTTGCGAGAGCTAAACAGTCTCCGTAGGTACGCACCGTCTTACTAGTATCCAGAACTGTGATCACATCCTAATCTCCGAATGGCGGAAATACTTGGATGATGTTGACGAAGGAAGTCGGACTGGGACATTCCATGCGGCCTTCCTTGATCTCGGTTACCATGAAATTCGCCCATATCTGCTTGATTGAACACACGGGAGTGTTGAACTCTGCAATGTTGACAGTCTCGTGATCTCGCTCAATCGCCAAGTCTATCAGAGCTAGCAGTCTGCTAGCGGGATGTCTGAATCCGTGTGGGTGACAATGGGAGCAGAACCAGCTGGAGCATGTTGATGCCGAGGTGGTCATTTCCCGCGTTGGAAGCCGGACTCTGTCTTGAGGAAGACCTTCACGGATGTTTTCGGGGTGGCTGCAGAAGCATTCCCGAGTTGATCGACTTGTGACGGGGTGAGAAGCCTGGTCTCCTTCGCTGTTGCCCTTGGCCTTGGCGGCGCTTGTGGGTTTAAGCTTGACTGACGGCATGGGCCGATTGCCACTGGGGCTGGTACTCGGAAGTGATGATAAGCTCTGAGCTCGGTTAGCCAGGGCCTCGTTTACCATGAGCAAGCGATCGTCGAGGGTAACTTTGGCATTGCGAGAATCCGACAATAAGGACCGGATCCTTGGTATCATCGGGATATCTGGAATAGATGATGTTGACGAAGTCGTCGTCAGTCACTTGATCAGAGGGATTCTTCGTCGTGTCAACCAGTAACTTCCAATTGTCGGATAGTTGCTTGTACTAGACGTTGAGCTTGACAATTTCCATAGTGTTGGAGCCTTGGTCATAGGTGACCTGATCGGAACGGGTGCCGTCCTCGAAACTGAGCATGTGAATTCAGAGGTCTGTCCACGGGTCTGCCGCGTCCTCGACTCCGGAGAGTCCTGACTCGTCGTCCTCTGATGGCTCAACCCAAACGTAGGGACGTATTGCGTCCGGGTGCGTTGCTGGAGCTGCTAGAAAAACATCATGCCCTTCACTGGAGAAGAGGGGTGCAGCGGGTAGTTCCTCATGGAGGACATCCCATACGACTTCCATGCATTCATCACTAGTGTGACGGTGCTTGTTGACTTTTATCACGAAAATGTCTTCGCCTGGCGGGGCCAGAGAGTTGGTTTGAAGAATGCTGATGAATCTCCGATTGGAGACAGGGGGTTTACGTGCCCGCATCATGGCAATGCTCAGGGTTTCTTTCCAATCTGCCTCCAAATGTTGGAAACGGCCGTTGAACTTGATGTATCGGACTGCTTCAGGGTCTGCCTTCTCGAGTACGTTTACATAGTTAGCATCTCCGGACTACGAGGATTACGATGAGATTTGCCCCGATAGTCCCACAGTCGGTTTGGAGGAGGTAGCCGGTGCACATTGCGGGCACGCAGCTCTTGTCTCGGCTTCGTTTCCTATAAGGAAATTGTCCCCTCTGATGACTTCAAGATCCCCCTGCCGGTTAATGAACTTAACGCACTGATGGAGAGTGGAAGCTATGGCATTCATGTGATGCATCCAAGGGCGTCCCAAAAAAGCCATGAATTCGGATGGAATGTCCATCACGTGGAATTTTGCTGGCACCATTTGGGTTTCGAACCAGAGTTCCAGAGTCACCGTCCCCAGGATGGGATGAGACGTGCTGTCATAGGCCTTGATAGTCCGGGTAGACGGAATCAGATGGCTTTCGTTGATACGGAGGGCTCGCATCATGTTGAGAGGGAGAACGTTAACGGCTGACCCGTTATCTACCAATACTCCGGGGAGTGATATGGTGTTGAGCTTGAGAGTGATGTACAGAGCTTCATTCTGCCCCGAGGCATCTCTCGGTAGGTCTTCGTCACAGAACGTGATCATACTACCATACAGTCGGGAATCGTAGATCTGATCTCTATCCGGAGAAGGAGAGTCATCCAGCCATCCGTTTCCTGTCTTCCTCTTGCGAGGTAAAGCCTTTGCTGGAGCCTCGGGATTGTGTTGAGGCTATTTGTGGCGGTTGCCACCCTTGGTTAGCACATTGATCGAGTGCGAGTGCCAAGCTGATTTTGATCTTCCTTTGCCGATCCGGGCTCGGAAGCTGGACAAGTTGAATCTTAGTTGATCCCGCGGGGGGTTAGGCTTCTGACTGGTAGTGAGATTACCAAGATCTGAGGTATTCCGGTGTCCCAAGGTCTAAACTCTGGTGTCAGCGGGACTTTTTGGCTTTCCCACCCCTGTATGCTCTAAAGCTGCATGGCTTGGAGGAAGGGAGGGCTGGCTGGAGTAGAGTACGTAGTATTCGAACTTCCCGGATGGCTCTCCGAGTGTACACACACTGGTGTCTCCAACTTCATATCTTTCTCTCGATTCTTTGTTGAGAGGACTTCTTCTTGTTTCTTCGGAGGATTGCTCCAGGACCACATTTTGGGACTCGTACTCCGGGCATGCGGGCGATCACAAACATCGTAGGCTGATGTGGACACTTGATGAGGACCCATTTGGAAGAGGCAGAGGGACTGGCTCTGCGGCAATCTTCTCGGGCACCCATTTAATGGAATTCACACTGTTGTTGTTGTTCGGAAAAGGGTTTACGACTGTATTGGGCCCACGGGGGCGCTCTAACATTCCTTCCTCTATCAAGTTTTGAATTTCGTATCGTAACCCCACGCAGTTGTCAGTGGTATGGCCGTGATACTGATGGAAGGCGCAGTACTTGATCTTGTCAGCGTTGACTATGGGATTCTTGGGTTTGTAATTCGCAACGGGTTTAAGGAGACCTTCCTTGAATAACCCTTCCAGCATCTTGCTCGGTGGCATATCCAACTTGTCGAAGTGTACGGAAGAGCGCCGAAGTGGAGTTGTTGCTTTGCGGGGACTAGGTTTTACATTGCCCATTGCTGTCACGATGGATGTAGTTGACAGACGTATCTTTCCCTTTGCCGGGGCCGGTGTGGGATTGAATGCAAGCTAGCAGAAGCGATATCTGTATGGGCGTGATGGCCAACTTTTCCTTGAGATCCTTCTCGAAGCGTGAGCCGGCATTGACCATGGCCCGGAGATGCAGGAAGAAATGATGGCGATGAGAGTTCGATGGACGGTGCTTAAGCATGACTTGAAGATCCGCATCTGTTCATCCTTGGAGAGTGGCTCCATGATCTCGGAGAGTTTCCAACTCCACCTCTTGTTGAATTCTCCGGCGCTTTCATCCGCTTTACGCTCGGTGGTGATTAAGTCCTCGCGACTCATTTCCCACTCTAAGTTGGATCGGTACCGTTCCGGGGAAGATGTTACTAATCGATCCCAGGTGTGGCAATCCATGGGCTTGACCCTCGAAACCATCGTAACAGCTTGGCCCGAACTTTTGAGCGTATCTTTGGAAGTGGTCGGCCATTTCTTGGAGGGTTGCTCCTTTCGCTCTCATGCGAGAACGTAGGTGTCGACGTGCGTTTGAGGACATTCGGTTCCGTCGAATCGGTCCATCTCAGGCATTACGAACTTGGCGGGGAGAGGCGTGACCATTCCGGATCGTGGATTTGAGCGTTTCTTGCTTTGGCTGCTCATGGTGGCTTTCGGGTCCTTCATACATTCGACCATCCGAGGCTAAGGTTGGGTCCGGTGGTGGACTGTGAGGCTCGGCGCCGGATGCTACCACGTGAGCGGTAGTGATTGGAGGTGGAAGGCTTGATATATGAGAATATATGGGAGCCTTTTACGGCTGTATCGGGGTTTGTCCCGGTGTTTTGGGATTCGTGTATGAGCGGCCAGGATGAACCCGGGAGGGTATTGAAGAATTATTGGCATGCATGCGAGATGGTCGGCGGTGCGGCGGTGGTATTGAGTGATGGGAGTAGCAGTGCGGCCAAATATGACGGGGTTGCCACAGGAGGTGGCAACGTGAAGCCTAGGTCATTTGTTTCCTTGGTTCGAAGGAATCCCAGTAAGTTGGCGGTAGAGGAACTTGGTTGAAGGTTTGAGGAGCTGGATTCGGGGAATCGTCATCCTCGACCCGGGACAAAAGTACCGTCGGCGGGATAGGCTGCTATACCTCGCTCATTCGGAAAGCTGTACCACAAAATTCTGGCGATCTTCTTTACGCCTCTTGTGAACCTCACAAGCCGGATGGCTTCTTCCAAAGTCATATACATTACCGGTGGCGGGGTCCGTCCCGTCACGATTTCTCGGTGAGCTAGACATGTCGGAAATTCTGGTGAGGGCGAGGGAACCGAAGCTGTACGACGCCGTAACAGTGATTACGGTGAGGCGGCCGACCCGGAAATCGAACCACTTTACGCTCATTGCGAGGAACGAAAGGCGGGGTTTAGGCTTCGGAAAAGGGGATTTGGATCAAGGTTTCGGGCTTGTGCAATGTGCGATTACCGATTAATGTTTACTTAAAGCGCGTTTTCTTAGAGTCCTAATTGGTTGGAAAAGAGCAAGTCTTTTTTTTCGCAACTAATCCTAGAGCTCTAATCAGTGGATCTCGTCACTACGCTTATAAGCCCCTCGTTTCCATTTGTAGATCATCTTTCTCGGGATGGACTATCCCAAGCGAGGTCTTATAAGGCAAGCGAGTTCCACCGACAATGAAAAAAGTGAACTTAAGGCTAGCTGATCACACAAACTTCCAACGTATGTGACGCACGGGCCACAGTCGAAGTCAACGTCCTTAAGTTAAGGCGGGGACCGTGCCAAAATTTCGGCATGACCTCTCCTGACTCACTTGTGCGAGGGACCTTAGCTTTTGGCGTTGGCCAAGTTGTGGCTGGCACGGTACATACGGTGAGGTTTGGTGACACGGCGTCACATTGAACCTTCGGGTATATTTTTTGGCAGAGCTCCGCGTCAAAGTCAAGGCTGAAAAGCTCATGACTTCGGGTCGGGAACGACCTTCGGTCTCAACCTCTCGAGCTTGACTCGTGGCGGAACCCGGCGCAAAAAACATACACTTAGGCTTTATGACACGAACTAAGCCAAAAACCAACCGAAGTCTTGGACAAAGTGTGACACAAAGAGTGCATGGCTTACACGGGCTATGATGGGCTATTTGGGACGACCCTGTGCGCCCTCGAAAGGTGTACAGCGAGACCAACCGAGGTGCAACTGATAAGGCCATCCCGGGTTACGGGTCGTAGTGTGCAGTGTACCGAGGTAGCAAGTGCACGTGAAGTGCGGTGTACCGACGCAGCAAGTGCGAGTAGTGTGCGGTCACTAAAATTCTTTTTCTGAGTAAAACAAATTTTTTTCAGAATGTGTCATAAAGCATTATGATGCGTAGTTCAGAAGACAGAAATGAAAATCAAACATGAATGGGGATGCACAAACATGGTATGATTTTGAAAAGTCGACAATGTAATGCCCTTGAAAAAAACCGTTCGAGGTTTAAAGTAACACACGCACACGAAAAATGAGGAAGGGTAAACGAAAGTTTGACCCACGGAAGGCTTTTTAGAAAACAACGGTAGTTTTGAAAAAAGTATCCACATCCCCAGCAGAGTCGCCAACTGAAATTACCCGGGATTTCGCGCTGACGCAAAACGCGGTTGTATTTCGCGGAGGGTTGGTGTCTGAGACCTCGCTTCATGGGAAGGAAAATGAGGAGTCGGCACGCGGTTTTGTATTTTGAGCCCAAACGTTGAGTAACGGCTTTAGTGAAAATGGTGTCGTTTTTATTGGTAGCAAAAACATAGGAAAAGGCTTTGAAAACAGGGGATCATTTTTATTGGTAGCAAAAACGAGTAAAAAGCTTTTTGAGTACCAGAGATTGTTAGGTTCGGAGGTCACATTACGTTTCGGGAAGAGTATTACGAGATCACCCGAAACGCCTCGTATGACGAGTCTTTCTACCTTTCTCAAAAGTCATGTGTGTGTGTGTGTTTTGAAATGGGGGCTTGAATGACAAGCTTAATCTTTTTTTAAATGTCAAACGTTGATTAGGTGACTTTGTTTGAAAAGACGAGCGTTTGAATGACAAACGTCGGTTTTGAGTTTGGAATGAGCGTTTGCGTGGCAAACGTCGATTTTGAGTTTGAAAAGGAGTTCGAAGGTCGAACTCCGGTTTTTGAACCGGGCAAGTCAGTGTTAACGATTTTTACGGGAAAAAGCGTATTAAATGATTTTGAATGTCAAAATTCGGCCTTTAGTTTGAAGATGAGCGTTTGGATGCCAAACGTCATTTCGCGCGTTTTTGAAAGAGAGTTCGAAGGGCGAACTCTGGTTTTGAACCGGGCATTACATTGTTAACGATTTTTACGGGAAAAAGCGTATTAAATGATTTGCGATCAACGAATCGGGTTGCGACTCAGACTTTAAAAAGTAAATACTATCACGATCCAAACGGGTCGGACTTGTAAATGACAGTATTTAAATGCGGTATCAACGGAATCGAACGATCCGGAATCGTATATGACGATCGACGAGCCAAACGACTCGGAATTGTAAATGACGATCGACGAGCCAAAACGGCTCGGAGTGGTAAAGTTGCATGAACTGTAAAGGACGTTCGACGGATCAAACGGTCCTAAATTGTAAATGACAGAAAAGTAAATGACGATCGACGGATCGATCGATCCGGAGTTGTAAATGGCAAAAAGTAAACGGAACGGGTTCGGAATGCCGTTTTAACCCGTGATTACTTCTCTTACGGGAAGAGAAGAGGATCGAGGGGCTAAAACGTATCGGACCCCGTTAGACGGAGGCATCTACATTTCAGAAACATTGTTCGAGATGGTTGTAGCGACTAGCGCGTAAACCGAGACAAAACGAGAGATTAGAGAGAGGGAGTTATACCTATGGCTAGGGTATTTGATCGTATACGGGATACGGAAAGTAGTTTGGAACAGTGTTTCGGAGTGGAGGAGAGCGTATTTGATCGGAATACGGAGTTTTCACGCAAAACGAGGTAAAACCGAGCTTGGGAAGAGGGAGAACCAGTTTGGGCCGTGGGGTTTTGAGTGAAAGGGGTGAAATTTTGTTGTTCTAAATGGCTTTGACAGCCTCTCTATTTATAGGTGAAATTTCAGTAGGAGTCCGGCCGGACTTAGACTGAAATCTAGGGGGTTTTGTGAAACTTTGGGAATTTGAGGGACTTGCTGGCAATTTCTGAAATCTGCAAAGGAAGTCCGGCCGGACTGAGACTGTATACCAGGGGTATTTTAGTATTTTGGCCTTGATTTTTGATTGAAAGGTGAATAGAGGGAGGTGGCATGCTTGCCACGCGTCCTGTGAGTCACCAGCCATGTGGGAGTTCGTTCCCGGGTCCCGGTTTTGTCCGTTTTTTAAATAACAGTCCGGAAAATGTCTGAAACGCCCCCGAAAAGTGCCGGAAAGTGCGTTTTTCAAGAAAAGTTGTACTTTCATGTGCGATGATGTGTGTTAAGTACGTTTCGACGTCGGGATGCATGGGGCAGTCCCGGGACGTCTCGTTGGCATGGTAACGGGGAGTTAACGGGTTCCGGTTATCCTGGAGCGCGCCAGTTAACGAATTCTGGATAACTTTCTGACGGATTTTGACGATCCGGATTTGGGTACTTACACTCCCCCTCCAGTCAAAGTCTCGAGTGACTCCCCCTCCAGTCAAAGTCTCGGGTGACTCCCCCTCCAGTCAAAGTATCGGGTGACTCCCCCTCCAGTCAAAATCTCGGGTGACTCCCCTCCAGTCAAAGTCTCGAGTGACTTCCCCTCCAGTCAAAGTCTCGGGTGACACCCCCTCCAGTCAAAGTCTTGGGTGAATCCCCCTCCACTCAAAATCTCGGGTGACTCCCCCTCTAGTCAAAGTCTCGGGTGACTCCCCCTCCAGTCAAAGTCTAGGGTGACTCCCCCTCCAGTCAAAAGTCTAGGGTAACTCCCCCTCCAGTCAAGTCTCGGGTGACTCCCCCTCCAGTCAAGTCTCGGGCGACTCCCCCTCCAGCCGAATCTTGGGTCAGACACCTCCTAATGGTCTCTTTGGGTCAGACACCTCCAAATAGTCATAACTACGACCAACGTGATTCCCTCCCAGGGATATGTAGGAATCCTTTCTCCAAAGGTCCAGCCATCCGATCCCCCAGATCATTTGTCCAGCCCTCCGCCTTATCCTCCAGCTGCTCATTGGGATTGGGTCTTATTTTATCGACAACCTCACTTCTTCCATAAGTGACATTGCTGAGGGGCTCTGTAAGTACGCCAATCCAATTCGCAACCTTTCCAGATGCATTTTAATATGATAAAATTGCATTAGGGGGCATTTTGGTAAATTCCCGGTCTATTCCGAGACTTTCGGAAACATCCCCTAAGTTTCTCGCGAAGGAAGTACTTTTTTGTACTTTGCTCAGACCAAGGGATCTAAAGGGAATAAATCTGTTTTGGACTTTTTGGGTATTATCCCAGAATGTTCCAGAACCAGATTTGGCGCCAAAAACGGTTGGTGGCACTTCCTGTCACGCGACAACTCGAAGCTTTGGAAAGTGGTTACAGAGTGTCGTGCGACACAAGGTGACCATGATCATCAGCTATAAATAAGACCCTACCCCTCTCATTTCTGGATCCCAATTTTCACTCCCTAACGTCACTCTATAGAAATCACTCCAGAACACCTCTCTCTCCTCCTCCTACACAAAAAACCAACCAATTCCCCTCCAATTCCTTCATCCTTCATACACCTCCTACCCAATTACCCCCATACTTCCCAAACTCCTTGAAGACCTCAATTCAGCTCTCCATCCGTGTCTAAATCTCTACTCCAGTAGCTGAATCGAAGACTTTTGCACCTAACTTGGTGTGGAAGTTGAGGACTACAAGGGTAACATCTCCTTCCCCCCCTCTCTCTCTCTCTCTCTCTCTCTCTCATCTATTTATTTTATTGTGATTCCTTCCCCTCCACTTGATAATTAGGCTCCATCTGCCTCTGATTATCAAGTGGCAACTGCAATCTCTCTATTTAAATTGTGTTTACTTGAATCCAAATGCATGTTCATGATGTGATCTATTTGTAATTGCAATTTGGATGTCAAGGGAGTGTGGATCTCCCATATCCACACTCCTTTGGTTGATCTGTATCTGATTCATGTTATTCTGATTGGCTTTGGTATAATTGATTGATTTAATTTGACATATGTTGAATCTGTTTCTCAGTTGTAAGGTTCCTACAGATGGTAAACATGTGTCACGCGACACACTTGGACATGAGGAGTCCTGTGTCACGTGACACATCGTGCCCATCTGCAGGGATCATCCTTCAGTTGTAAGTTGTTAGCTAGTTAGTTTGTCACCAAGTTGAGGTGACTATGTTGTTTTAATGCTCAACATCTAGTTTGTAATTGTGCTTTGTGTTCATTGAGATTTCTGTAATCTGAGTGTTGTATGTCTCTGCAAGGTGACCATTGGTGTCACGCGACACATTTGGACATGAGGAGTCCTGTGTCACGCGACATAAGTGGACCTTTGCAGAAGACTAGGTTTCAGTTGTAATCTGTTCTCCTTGCTGTAATGGGATGTGGCCTCCCTGATCAAATGGTCTACAAGTTGTAATAATCTCATTTGTTTAATAAAATTCATGTTTATCGCACTTGCCTATCATCATTGTTTGCACATGTTTTGATTTATTTGGATGTCTAAATTAGAAAGACTCGTCTACGGACGAGGCGTGTTGGGTGAACTCTCGGTTCTTCCCAACACGTATCCTGACCCCCGGACCCATTCTCTTTCAAAAGGTTTTTCAAAGTGCACCTCTAAAGCATGGCGTGGCGACTCCTAATCTTTTTCATTTGAAAACCCGATTTTTTTTTTATTTTTCGGGGCGAGAGCACATTCAACCGCCGAGGAAGGTGTCAGTGACCACACCAGATTGTTTTTCAAAAACAAAAAAAAGGTTGTACAACAAGGCGGCCACCGAGCCTTGGTGGGCGACCGCCCAGCCCCCGTTTCAGCAGTTCCGTTTTGGCTTTGGATTAGGGCTTTTCTCCCTAACAGTTAGGGATATTTATAAAGTATAAATAGCCCCTTTTGCCTCAGCTAAGACACACGAATTTTAGGGCTTGAGAAACACAAATCTCTTGATTTTGATTAGGAATCAAAGATCAAAACACCCTGGATTCAATTCCATATTAGCAATAGATTGTTGAAAAGTGTTTCAACTATCGGGATCATCTAGCAATCCAAAAAGATACAGATCTTGGTTCATTCATGTGTGGATTACCGATAGAGGGTGATTGCTTTATCAACTAAAGCTTGAAGGCCTACGATTGTTGATTCAACACAAGGAAGAACAAGGAAGAAGATCAAAAGTTTCATCTACGATTCAAGGTGTATTACGAATTTGTGTACAAAAGACAAATTCGCAACAAAGGATAGTAAATCTATATTCATAGTTTTAATCTCTTCATGTTAGATGGATTCATAGCTAGGGTTTTGTGAATTATGTAAATCTTCCACTGCGCATGTAACCCCAAAACCCAACTAGAACAAGCATAAATTAGAGTACAATTACAATAAAACACCAAAAGTAGCAAGACCTATCTTAAGGCATGGCGGAGCGGGTTCATAACACCTTCCCGTGACGTAACCTAAACCTTGAACCCCTTCTTAAATCTTTGGTTTCATATTAATTAAAATCAATTATACTTAGGTTTCGTATGTTCCATATTAAAACATAGGTTGCAACTCCAAAAGGCAAATAAAATGAATTAGACAATCCAAGGAAGCTTTTCATTTTTCCAAGATATCTACAGTGGCGAATCCGCTGGGGAAATGATTAATTAGAGGGTTTAACTTGTTGCATGCTTTAGGTGTTATTATTTTAATCTTCTGTAGTTTCTGTA
Organism: Adenophora triphylla var. japonica; assembly: GCA_022495995.1. Classification (NCBI taxonomy): domain Eukaryota; kingdom Viridiplantae; phylum Streptophyta; class Magnoliopsida; order Asterales; family Campanulaceae; genus Adenophora; species Adenophora triphylla. The sequence goes on from JAFEMH010000525.1 coordinate 497,192, forward strand.
CTCAGAATGGCCTAATTTGGGGGAGTATGGCCTCTTTAGCTCGATTCGCACGAGTTTGGCCTCTCTAGTGAAATTCGTGCATTTTTGTCCTATGTGTCTGCATGTTTGCTATGCTAAAATCTTTTTCTATGATAGTTGTTTCATTGAAATGGGGTTTTTTTTATTTTTCCAAATTTTTAGAAAAAATGCCCAACTCGGACGAATCTGGGGCTTTAAGCCCAACTCGGGCAAGCTTCATGCCCTGTCATAATTCGGGCGAGTCTCGCCTCTAGTAAAGCTAATATGTGGCTTTCTATAATAGGGATGAACATGATGTGAACTTAGGCCTAACTGGCCTGTAAATGTTTTTGTTTTTTGTAGAGTTTGAATTTATTTTTACCACACACATGGGTGATTGGAAGTTGTAATTTTTCATTTTTTCTATGTGCTTAAACGTTTTATATCCCTTTATGCCATGTAAAATTGTTTTGTCACATATAATTACATAACACCACATGCATGTTTCCTACTTGAATTGCTCACAATTGAGTCATATAAGTATAACCCAAAACCCGTCGAGGCCCATCTAGGGGGATTTCAATATCCAATGACATTGGGTTCTCGCGAAGTGGTAATCCTTAGCTCGATATGTTCACCAAAGACCAACCAGCGGGTAGTCTATAAGCTTCTTCCGCCATTGCAGAAACCATACATTCTTAGATTAGGATATACACTCCGTGACTCTGTCAGTTAAGTATGTCGAGATTTCCTTGAGCCAACATCACCAAACACAAACAATGTTTCATTTAAAAGAGACTCGTGGTTATTACGGACGAATTTCCATCTATACATGTGTGCTTCGTGATGTTAATTAAATTAAATCCCTACATGCTTAGGTTTGGAAATAAAATAGTGGAATCTGAAGAGTATATAGGACCGCGATATGGTCTATATATTAGTGTGATGATACCAGTATTCTAAACCCTTGGTAGAAACCCAAAAAATAATTTGTCCTTCCGGCGATGTATAGAGAATAATGTATAAAATAGTCTTTTTCCTTATGTGGTGAGTCATGTGCCCAAATATGTGCTATGCCTCTCCTACGACTTAAAGGGACAATGAGTCGTTCATTGAATTTGCAAGGCGTTGGAATGACAAGCTTGCCGAGATAGTTGATTGGCCATTAGTAAAGGAACAAGTTGAGATCTTTTTGAAGTATTTGAAGATTGATTACCGCACCCACCTTAGTGAAGTATTCTATCCAGCTTTTGCACACATGTATGATGCGGGAATCCGAGTTGATGATTTGCTCCGCGAGATCAAGAAGAGCACCCCCACTTTCCACTACAAAGACTCCACTCCCTTCGCTCCTAAAGAGGCCTTCATCAATGCCATCCTGACCGTTATAGGGACCTATTCAAATATGCCACTTTCCCGCACCAACCGCAATAATCAACGAATATACACTTCACTCCAAGGGATGACTCAAGCTGAGGCATTTGATGTTTTGGTGGCCAAGGGCCAAATCCAGCCACTAAAAGGGTATAAAGTAAAGGATATCCGTGACAACCATGCTCATGACCAATGGTGTGGCTACTACTAACATATTGGCTATACTACAGAGAGATGCTTTTTACCCTCAAAGGCATAATCCAAGATTTAGTTGACAAGCGTGAGTTCATTATCCCCAATTTTGGTAGTAACCCCCTCCCTAACAATGATGTCAATGTAAAAGAGTTAGGAAATGAAGTTGAAGGTGCCACTCATTTGGTCTTACTTTTGAATGAGGGCCCTTATATTTTTAATAATGAATGATTCTTGCTACATCGTGAAATATGATGAGGTTATGGAGGCATTTTAGAACGTAGGAAGCAAAAACAAGAATCAAGTGTTAACATGTTGACCCATTCATGAGTTATCCCAAATAACACTCCCACTCAAGTCACTTCATCTCAAGAATTTAGCAGCCACTTCGATCTTGCCAAATATAAGTCTCGAAGATTTGGAATCAGTGATTGGGAATATCAACTTTGAGCATGTAATCAACTTTACTGATCTAGACTTGCCATCATTTGATTGTGAACAAAACTAAGCCTTACATCTTTAAGTAAAAGTTGAAGGGAGACCATTGTCACGAGTATTGGTTAATAGGGGATCCACTTTGAACATCGTGTCATTGAAAATAATGGGAATGCAGGGTCTTAGTCCATCCGACTTGAGACCATCCAGGATAATAGTAAGAGCTTATGATTGCATCAGTGTGTATAGATCGGAAAGGGTGGTGAGATCTTGAAAATTATGGGGGAAGCAATTTCTAGCAATGAAAGGGAAAACAACCCCACCCTTCAGATTCAACATGGTGTGGTAGAGTTGACACTCACAAGCTTCCACCTTCCCCCATCTTTCTCCTCATCCGTGAATGTGTTTGTGACAGCTGGGAATGGCTATGAAGAAGAAATACTTGAGGAAATCAAGTCGAGCTCCGAACCACTCAAGAATTGGTACTCAACTGGGGGACCCATTGTAATAGAGCAGCTCATGATCGAGAAGATGGGCAACACACCCTGCATCCCTAAACAGTCTAATTAGTGTCCTTTACTTTTGAGACTGGCTATACCTTCGATGACCTCACTCCTAAGGATATTTAGGCAATTTTTGTGCGTGTAATCCCTTTTTTGTTAATGAGAAATTTGTTATTTTTTAGTACCCCGAGATTGCAAACATCATAATTGATGAATTAACTTATAAGGAAGTTAATGAACTAGCTAATAATGAATTATATGATGAGACATACCTTGAAAATAATGAATTCTTAAAAAAAATTAGCTCAGCAAGTTTATAGTTGTGGTGAAAATGGGCTACAGGCTGATAAAGTGTTACATACTGTTAATCTGGGTACCAATTCAGAACTAAAGGAGACAACAATTGCCAGCTTCTTTATGGGGGAAGGGAAAATTGCACTGATGGCACTGCTCATGGAATACATGGATATGTTTGCCTAGTCCTAACAAGATAATCCGGGCTAGATCTAAAGGTAGTAGAACACAGAGTTTTACTGATGCCAGATGCCAAGCCAGTTAAACGTTTGCTCTGCAAGATCAAGCCAGAATGGTCATTTTAGGTAATGGAAGAGGTTATGAAACTTTTCAGCGTGGGGTTCATCAAAGGGATTGAGTATCTTACATTTTTTTCCAACGTATTGACATTAAGGAAATCAAATGGCAATGACCGAGTCTGCGTGAATTTTAGGGATTTGAACTAGGTGTCACTGAAGGAGGATTTTTACTCCCGAACATTGATATTCTTGTACACACTCCAACTGCTTATGATGTCTGTTCTTTTGTGGATAGGTTTATCGAGTATAATCAAATTTTGATGGCTGAGGAAGACCAGCACAAGACAATATTTATCATTGGGGAACTTTCTGTTACACTATCATGCCGTTTGGGTTGAAGAATGTAGGAGTAACGTACCAGTGGGCTGTCACAACACTATTCCATGATATGATTCATTAGTAGATTGAGGTGTACATAGACGATATGATCATTCACTACTAGGCTACGGACAACCAACACCTGATCGACTTGAGGAGATTCATTGAAAGGTTGAGAAACCACAAGATGAGGTTGAACTCTGCAAAGTGCACATTCAGAGTAACAAGGGGGAAGGTCTTGGGGTATATGGTCATGAAAAGATGAATATAAGAAGATCCCTCCAAAATCAATGCCATAATTAACATGCCTCCACCAATGACTCAAAAAGAAATCAAAGGGTTCATGGGCTGTTGCAATATATCAGTCGGTTTATATATCAACTGAAAACAATGTGTGAGCCAATTTTCAAGCTACCTTCTGTAGACACCCCATTCTGAACCCATCGGATCACATTTATACCACTCTAAGTCTCGCTTTGAGTCAAGAAGTAGAAATCCACCATTTTGTCATGTTTCGTTAAGTTTTGACTAACCACCGTTAGTTTGGGACTAAACTGCATACGAGATAATGAGGAAAGGGCAGAATTGTCCACAGACTACAATATCCCACGCGGAATGGCGTGTCTCGTGCGAGATATTGGTCTTCAGCAGCATGCAGATGACAGTTTCCTCGTCGATTTCAACCTCTTTTCGGGATAAAACTTTATACATCCGACCAACCAATGATTTTGGAGTCTAGAACCTTCCTAGGAGTGTTTTACCTCTCCACCTACACCTCTCCAAAACCTACATATACTTGGTGACTTTCAGTATTTCAAAGGTCCACGATCCCACACATTTTACTGGTTTCTCTCCTTGAAAGATTCCTGTAAATCACCCCTAAAATCACCTCAAAGTTTGCTTATCAACCTTGTTGATAAACAAACATCAAGATCCGAGTCAAGGACTGAGGCGAAGCTCTGTCCGTATCAAGATTCGATTCTAAACTTGAGTCGAAACTCTCCGAATCACCTCACGCAAGGTAACCCCTAAATTCCTTTCTAATTGATTGTTAGAGTGGTATAAATACATAGAATCTAGGATCGGCCTAGAGCCTCCCCAAATCATGGGGATGGTCTCGAAGCAATCGATCCTACATTCCGTTTAACCCCGTTAAATGGATCTTTATTTATTTTTATTTGAAATCCTCATCTCTTTTTAAAACCTCTCTTTTCTTTAGGAAGACCGATCTCCGGATTGGGTGAAATGGGTGCTCCTTGACCTTCCCATTTCATAGCCTAAGCCCCGAACCCAAATCTCTTTCAAAAATGGTTTTTCTATGTTTTCCAAACGAATAATATAGGTGGCGACTCAAAAGATAAATAAAAAGGAGATGTTAAAAATCCTTCACAACGCTTACAGTGGCGACTCTGCTGGGGACATAAAATTAAGAGGCTTAAACTTGCGTCAAAATTAAAAGAGAGGTTTTCAAAAAATAAAAAATAAAAATTCGTTTTTCTGCTTCAGATCAGGCATATCTCGCACGAGATATCCTATCTCGCGCGAGACGTCGCCTCGGCAATATGTTGTTTTCTGGTTTTCCCTGTTCATCTCGAGGTCCAAGATGAGAGGCGAGCAAGGGGGATCCCATAATTCATTATCTGCAGAGTTCCCGCATCTTAAGGCCTCCCTTAAGATGTCGAACTCGAATCCGTATTTTAGTTAAATAATTGATTGTTATTTATAAACAGTGTGCGATTGGGTTTTATTTTATTAAAATCGGGTCCATTGGGGATTCGGGAGTTGTAATTTAATTTATTCATCTCTCTCTCTCTCTCTCATTACTTGGAACTACGACGGCATGAGTCTTCCTAAATTGGGAGAAACGTTGGCAACCACTTGGTGCGGCCACTATTTGTTTTCTTTTTTATTTTCAAAAAAAAATCTCTATTTTTATCTATCACCTAGATTGACTATCACACATGCGCACTCATGATATATCTGTCATTGCACTGCATACACTCTATAAACCCGGGACCCACACTAAGGACGGATGACGTTAACCACCTAGTCGCCGGTCTCTCCGAAGTTGGATCATCCCACTCCGCGTATTCAATCCATCTAGATTGTCATATCGCGGGGAGCCTAGCCTTCCAGCCTTGCATCGCCACATTTTCATGTTGATTGTCTTTTTAGGAACACTCCGTGACCGGTCGGTTTGACTTGGTAATCTTTTCTTGTTTTTGACCAAAATAAAGCCATGTAAAATTGACAATAAAGAAGGACTCGGAAAAGTCCCTCGGAAAAGTCCCTTCGAAAAAAAAATTCCCTTCGGAATGACACTTTCGGATGTCCCTTTAAAAGAAAAATATACATCCTTCAAAAAACAATCTTACATGGCTTTGTTTTACATAAATCGGATTGATTGCTTAGTCGTTAGCTTCTGATAAAGACCTTAGAAACCCCTTAAAACGGATTCTCCGTTCCGACCAAAAATTAGGTCTAATAAAAATCAACTTTCCGTGTGATTGTCTCGTGCGGGACTACATGTCTCACGTGAGATAATGCCCCTGTTTGCTGTAATTGAGCCTGAACCGTTTAAGCCTGCTTCCGACTCGTTGGGGCTAGATATGATCCTGACGTCATCTCTGCATCTCTTCTGTCAGTTTTCCGAAGTTACTCAACTTCAAGACTCCCAACACAATGTCTGGCATCGACGATATTTCGGGTGATGAAACTTTGTCCGAAAACAACCACAAACTTCTGGAAGAAGCCAATGATCGCCTAGAAGTGCAAGCTACCCAAATCCACACTCTCGTGGAAGAAATCCAAGAGCTTAGGGCAGCACTAGCCAACAAAGAAAAGAAGAAGAAAAATGATTCTTCCTCCGAAGAAGAGGAATCATACACCAAAAAGGCCAAGGGTCGCTGCCAAAGCAAAAGCAAGAAAAAGAAGTACAAGTCTAGCTCGTCATCTTCCTCCTCTGACAACGAGAGCTAAACATCCAAGAAAGAAAGCAAAGGAGAAAGCAAGAATGAACCCCTCATCATGGCCATGTTAGAAAAGAAACTTGCATCCCTCGATGTGAGTAAGGGAGCCTCGCTCTCTATTGATTATGACACCCTTCGTCAATCCATGTCCAAACTTCCTAGAAAGTATAAAACACCCGACATCGTAAAATTCAATGGCACCACCTGTCCCAAATCACATTTGGAGACCTACGCTTGGGCCATACTACCTATGGGTGTTGATGACAACCTGTTAGCTCAATGATTTCCACAAACCCTCGATGGTGCCGCTAGGGATTGGTACATGACTCTCCCACTCTCTACAAGACTCGATTGGCTACTCGCTAGTTGTACTTTCCAAAAACAGTATAAGGACAACTCCACTTACCGCACCACTAGAAGGGATCTTGAACAAACCAAGCAGCTTCCGAATGAATCCTTCACAGATTTTGTCAAAAGGTGGAGGACCAAACTGACTGAAATCGTTGATAGGCCCAGCCTAGACGAACAAATCCACATCCTCATACAATGTCTTAGGGAGGAGTATCAAGACAAACTCGCGGGCAACTACTTTCCTAGCTTCGCCGAACTCCACAAGTCGGGTATACGGTTAGATGACCTCATCAAGCAGAAAAGGGAAGCCAAGAAAGAAAGTGGATTCCGTTACAACAAGAGCTCCTCTTCCTCTTCCAACCCCAAGGACACTTTTGTTAATGCTATTGTCTTCAATCATCCCGGAAATGGTAAGTACTCTGCGGTACCTCCACCACAAAAGAAGATAAGGGATAGACATTATGACAAGCTTGAATGGATCACTCAAGAAGAACTCTTCGAGGTACTCGTCAAGAACGGAAAAATCAAACCAAGAGAAGGCGGACATCCAAAGAAAGATCTTCCTGCCAATCATGCTCATCATCTCTTCTGCAAGTACCACAACTTCACCGGCCACGATATCAACTCATGTTTCCACTTGAAAGACATCATCCAAGATTTGTTTGACGATAAAGAGATAGGGCTGCCTAATGTTGTTACTAATCCTTTGCCAAACAATGAGGTCAATTTGATAGAGGTAGAAAGTCGCTTCGAGGATCCTACTCGTCCAGCCACAACTGTGGACGAGAGCCCTCTTGAATTTAATAAATCTTCTTTCTGTTATATGATGTATAAGGATGAAATCTTAGAACAAAAGGAAAAAGGATCTAAAACAGTCAATCTCCTCACATAATCCGGTCGTGTGATCATCAACAAAGATCCAAGGGATGAAAACCCTCCTAAACAAGCAAAAGCTTCATCATCAAGCGAACCAGAAGACCCTCTCTTAACTCAATTAAAGAAGACACAAGCAAACATCTCAGTTTGGGATCTCATAGGAGCATCTCACAAGCACCGTGAGATGTTGAAAAAGGCATTGGCTCAGATGACCATTTCCTCGGAAGCAACACCCGAAGAGCTCACTCAAATGATCGGTCAAGTACAATTTGGCAATGTCATCACTTTCACTGACTTGGACCTTCCATCCTATGGGAACAATCATCATGAGGCCCTCTACATAGCTGCTAAGGTGAGTGGATACCGAATGCCACACATTTTGGTCGACAATGGTTCTGCAATCAATGTCCTTCCAAAGAAACCCTTATCATCATTAGGCCTCACCCACAAAGACCTTAAGCCATCTGGGCATACTGTAAGGGGGTACGATTGTACTGCTAGAACCGCTTTGGTGTCAGTTGTGATACCTGTAGAAATGGGGCAAGTCACAATGAGAATCGAATTTCAAGTCATCGACATCCCGGCATCCTTCAACTTGATGCTTGGCTGCCCTTGGCTACACGATATAGGGGGTGTACCCTTCTCCCTGCACCAATGTATCAAGTTTAGACACAACAATACGATAGTCACCATACACGAAGAGATGGTTACTGCTAGCCCTATCCTCGAGGTGCAACATAACACTTCTGATTTCTTGTTCAGTGGATTTGAGATCCAGAAAGAAAGCACCGTGAATGTCATAGAAACTTGCAACGAAAATGATTACTCCAAGGCACTTCGGTTTTCTGGAAACCTTCCTGTTTGGAGAATGATGCAAGCAAAAGGATACTTTCCTGGCTTGGGGCTTGGAAAACACTTGCAAAGGGTAACGGAACCACCACCGGTTCCCTCACCACACACAAATCATGGTCTAGGATACATCACTTCCATCCATGATGGAGATGACGAAGAAGAGTGGGACTTCACTCAAGTCAAGTGGGAAGGAACCGCATACAAAGGCCACAATAACCCGAAGGTCAAATATTGAAATCTCGAACCATATCGAAAGACACTCAATGGCAATTTCATCCGGGAAGGGGAAAGCATTCCCTACTTTATCTTTTCAGAACCATGGACTAACGATAAAGGAAAGCGCCAACCGGATTTTGAAATCTTCCGCGACTGCGATACTTCACCAGATGAAATAGAAACCGTCTCACTAATCCCTAAAGATTTGTGGGGCACAAAGGCAGAAATAACCAGCGAATGGGACTTTGTGTTGGGAGAAGACATGCTGCGACAGTTTGAAGACCTGTGCCGGTTAGAAGACAGCCAGATCCATGCAATCTCCAAGGGGGATGCTCCAACTATTGATTACACAAGACTAATACAGAATTGTGATGAGCCAATTCTAAACTGGCACGTCACCGGTGGGCCAATTGTTGATGAAGACTTCATGATCAAAGAGCTTGGTTGTTCTCCCCATCCCCGCAGGAAGATAGGCCCTGTAACTTTCACATTAGAATCAGGCTCCACCTCTGATGAACTCACTCAAGAGGAAATCGAGGCGGTGGCCGAGCATGTATTCCCTTACTTCCTTAATGAAAACTTTGATCTTTCCGAGTACCCTGAGATTGCTAACATCGTGAATGATGAATTAACTAATAACAATCAATATAACGAACACGTTAATAACGAATCATACGATGAGATAGATCAAGAAAACGTATAAATCTTAAAAGAATTAGCTAAGCAAGTAGGTCGTTGTGGAAAGAATGGCCCTGTTGACGATGAGGAAATGTAAACGGTTAATCTTGGGAAAACAAAAGACCCCAAAGAAACAAAGATCGGTAGCTTCTTCAAGGGAAAGACAGAGAAACCTTGACTCAGCTCCTCAGAGAATATGTCGACGTCTTCACTTGGTCCTACAAAGATATGCCTGGGTTGAATCAATCAATTGTAGAGTACAAGATATTGCTGCTACCCAACGCCAAGCCAGTCAAACAAAAACTACGCAGAATCAAGCCGGAATGGTCAATGCAAGTAAAAGAGGAAATCATGAAACTCTTGAACGTGGGTTTTATCAAAGTGATCGAGTATCCAGAATGGCTAGCAAACATGGTGCAAGTGGCAAAGTCGAACGGGAAAATACGAGTCTGTGTCGATTTCAGAGACTTGAACAAGGCATCCCCTAAAGATGACTACCCACTACCAAACATAGATATGTTGGTCGATGCCACAGCCACATACAAAGTCCGCTCATTCGTCGATGGCTTCGCAGGGTATAACCAAATCCTCATGGCAGAGGAGAATCAGCACAAAAACGGCATTCACCACACCTTGGGGGACGTTCTGTTACATGGTCATGTCGTTTGGTCTCAAGAACGCTGGGGCTACTTACCGAAGGGCAGTCACGACACTATTTCATGACATGATCCACAAAGAAATAGAGGTATACGTGGACGACATGATTGTTCACTCAAAGGGGACAGATGGTCAGCACTTCAGAGATCTCAGAAAATTCTTCAATCGACTGAGACAACACAAGATGAGGCTCAACCCCGCCAAATGCTCATTCGGAGTGGTCAAAGGGAAAGTCTTAGGGTACATGGTCACAGAGCGCGGCATAGAGGCAGACCCCGCTAAGATAAGGGCTATCATGGACATGCCTCCACCCAGAACGCAGAAAAGAAGTAAAGGGATTCATGGGTAGACTCCAATATATCAGCCGATTCATCAATCAACTGACCACCATGTGCGATCCTATCTTCAAGCTACTTAAGAAAAACGCACCTCAAGAGTGGACCGAAGAATGTCAAGAAGCATTCGAGGAAGTTAAGCATTACTTAACTTCCCCATCCATCCTGGTCCCACCACACAAGGAAAAGCCCTTAAAGCTATACCTCACGGTCACTGACAACGCACTAGGGGCTATGCTCGCTCAAGAACAGCCTGCTTCACACATAGAGAATGCAATCTACTTTGTCAGCCGCAGATTCCAAGGCAGCGAGATCAATTACTCTCCACTTGACAAATCCTGTGCTGCTCTTGTTTGGGTATCACAAAGGCTAAAGCACTACATGGAAGCCTTCCTAGTTCGTCTCATTGCAAGAATGGATCCGTTGAAGTATATCCTAGAAAAATCAAATTTGTTTTCGAGACTGGCTAAATGATACTTCATGCTCGCGGGATATGATATCACTTACGTCACTCAGAAATCCGTCAGGGGGAGTGTATTCGCAGATCAGTTGGCCGAATTTCCTTGTGATGAAGCGAAGGGGGAAGACCCGCGATTTCCTGATGAAGAAATCATGAGTATAGAGGACGAAAATAAGTGGCAATTATTTTTCGATGGTGCAGCCAACAAGAGAGGGTTCGGCATCGGAATGTTGTTGGTAGACCCTGACGACATCTATACTCCACTAGCAATACGTCTTGACTTTGATGCCACCAATAACACCGCGGAATAAGAGGCTTGTATAGCGGGGCTTGAGGCAGCCCTAGAACGCAACGTGACCGAACTTGAGGTATTTAGGGACTCCCAGTTAATCATCAATCAGACACTGAAGAAGTGGAGGATCCAAGATCTAACCCTTCAAAGATACAGTGCCCACCTCCAAGAGTTGGTGCAATAATTTTAGGATGTCTCGTTCCACTATCTTCCTAGAGACAAAAATCAGTTCGCAGATGCATTAGCCACACTCGCTTCCTTGGTTGAAATCCCTAAAGGAAAAGCAGTCAAGCCCTTCAAAATAACACGACGTTCAACTCCCGCCTACTGCGCCGTTATAGATCTCCATGACTGCAAAGACAAATGGTTATACGAATGTGCCATTGTTGAGAACTCCAAAGAGAAACTATGGTACCATGATATTTGGCATTTCATCCTAGATGGAACCATCCCACCTGAGATAGATCAGAAGACTTAGATCGCCCTTAAGAGGTTGGCCGCTAATTACTCCATCATAGCTGCCCGTCTATTCAAGAAGCATTCCCAAGGAAACCTCCTTTGTGCCACCGAGGAAGAGGCTCGAGAAATAATGGACCATGTTCATCAAGGCATATGTGGAACCCACATGAGCGGAAATATGCTTGCCAAAAAGATCATCAGACAAGGGTACTTTTGGCTAACCATGGAAGCCGACTGTACCAGAATGGTCAAGAAATGCCATAAGTGTCAGATACACGCCAACCTTCAGCACGCACCACCTTCCTTGTTGTACCCTATGACTTCTCCTTGGCCGTTCTCGACATGGGGAATAGACGTGATTGGAAAGGTCACACCCACAGGAGCCAATAGGCACTGCTTCGTCCTTGTAGCCATCGACTATTTCACTAAATGGGTCGAGGCCGCCTCCTACAAAGTTTTGAATGCCAGAAAGGTTGCAGAATTCATCAAACACAACATCATCTGCCGAAACGGGATCCCGCAAGAGATGATATCCGATAATGGCTAGCACTTCGAGAAGGAAACCGATCACCTCCTAACCAAGTATAAAATCACAAGGCACAAGTCATCTCCCTACAGGCCTCAGACGAATGGAGCAGTCGAAGCCGTAAACAAGACAATCGAGACCATCATCAGAAAAATGGCAGTCACTGGGAAAGACTGGCCTGACAAGTTACCCTCCGCACTGTGGGGATACCGCACATCAGTCCGAACAGCCACAGGAGAGACTCCCTACGCCCTCACATTCGGAATGGAGGCTGTCTTGCCAATAGAATTGGAAATACCATCACTAAGGGTTCTCCTGGAAAACCAAGTGAATGAAGTCGACAGGTTAGAAAGCAGATACGAAGAGTTAGCCTTGCTAGAAGAAAGGAGGCTGAAAGCAGCCGAGCACACTCAAGCTTACCAAAGAAGAATGGCAAGAACTTTCAACAAAAAGGTCAAGACAAGGAATATCAGAGTGGGCGACCTGGTTCTCCGCGAGCATCATCCTGGACCTTTCAACCCGCTAGGCAAGTGGGGACCAAGATGGATAGGACCCTACATAGTAAAGAAGATATTCTCTAGGGGAGCCCTTCAGCTGGTAGACTTAGACGGAGATCAGCTACCGAAGCCAGTCAACATGGACAAACTCAAGAAATACTTCGCCTGACTTGGCCTCTTAAAAGAAAAATGCTCGTTAGGTTGAAAATCCCGAAGGGGATGGCCTAGACAAAAATTAGAGCTTGCACAAGAAAAGAAGCCCGCTAGATTGAAAACCTGAAAGGGCGGTCTAGGCAAAAGAAAGGGTGTGCATAAAAAAAAAAGGACTTGTCTCGATCGAGATTACTCCTCAGCCTGAAACCGTATCTTGTCCTTTTTTTTCTCAAAAATGAACTACGTCAGACCTGAGCCTCTTATTTAATTGCTGTAAAAGAGGAACGTAGGTAGCCTTCGGGTTCGGTCTAATCAAATAAATAAATCCAATTTGTCCTTTTTTAATCAAATGCATTTTATTAATGGCAAAAGGGAAATCCTAACCACAACGACTAATTTGCTAAGCTAACGAACTTGAAAAAAAAATATAGTAATAAAATAAAACTATTGATCTATCAAAGCAATCTCTTGGTACTCCTTAAGATCTAGCCTTTCATTAACTTGGTAGGCCGGCGGACGTGATCACCACCGTCTTCGCGATCCTTCTTACGCTTTCGGTCCTTCGAAGCAGAGCATCCCTCGAGACGAGTAAAGACGGACTCCGAAAGCCTCTTGAAGACATTAGGCCTATCTAAAGCTTGCGTCTTTCCAGGCATCCCTTTGCCTCGCCTTTCGTACCAATCCCCATCAAGAAAATCCTGGGTTGGATCGGTCCGTACATTAGTAGGATCAGACTGAGCCTCACTCCTTCGCAAAATACTGCTACCTACGAAAGAATCCCCTAGCAATGGAAGCTGCAGATCATCAATCTTCTCCACACTAGGGTGGCCAGTATGAAGAAACCAATCCAAATACTTGTCTGACAAGAAGACACTTGCATTAAAAGTCCGAAGGTTCGACCAGCGGTCCCGACTAGTTCCTTCGCCCCATGCTTGAGCTAGCACCTGCGCAAACTCTACACCAATATAAGACACACCACGAGAGGCCCCTTCGAAAAGATAAGTATCCTGCTGCTGACCAAACTGACGGAGCACCCGCTTGGGAAAATAAAAGGACGAATCTCGCAAACCTGGGAGAACAACCCTGTCAAAACCCTTGGTATTGGCAACATACTTGTTCAATCTCTAATAAGGTGGACACCAAAGGATATCAGCGGTTACAGTCTTCGCAATCAACTCAGCCCACTCATCCATCGAGAGATCCTTGATCAACAACTTTCGCATATGATATGTGAACGGGGAATATTACAACGGGGGACCTACCAATTTGAGATGCTCCCTAAGCCAAATAGTCAACAAAAGAGGGCTCCCTTGAGTCATGGCACCGGTCTTATGCAACTCATCAAGACCATGTAGGGTTTCACCCAAAATTAGCGGAATGATGTTCCTAGAACGTTTCCTAGCCTGCAGAACAATTTCCACCAATTGGGAGTCAACCAAGCCATCCCTGCATGTAAACAAAACATCTCCGAAAAGAGAAAGGGCCAGAAAGTTCCGTTTGTAGACATGAATGGCGTCATCGTCTGAATCCCCGCTGAATCGCTCAAGAAAAGAAGAACAATCTACCCACCTGCGGTGAACCAACTCAAAGCAAGTATCAAGGGGGATCCCTAGCAATTCATTCAAGGCCTCTGAATGATTCCTATTGTATTTAGGAACAGCAATCTCACCAGTCAAAGGCATATCCAAGATAATGGCAAATTCCTCCACAGTAGGTGTAATAACCCAAAAATTTTCGAGGATTATTTGGTAAATTGTTAAATTTTCAATTAGGCTTTTAGAGGGACTAATAATTATATTGAAGTCCTAGTAATTATATTATGTGGGTTTAAATTATTTAGATGAGTTGGGTTTTGGTATTGGACTTAGATTTAGTAAAACCCTTTTATTTTATTAATGAATTTGACCCTTTTTAATTAATAAATGATTTTATTATTTGTTATTCCTTATATTAGTTGGGTTAGAAGTTGTGGGCCAATTGTTTTGGGCTTAAGTTACTTAATGGGCTTAGAATACCTTTTGGGCTAGGTTTAAAAAAATATATAATAATAAATATTAATGGTCATTAAGTAAGGAGGTTAATTTTGGATTTAAAGCGGGTCATTAATTCGAAGTAATCATTAGCCGTTTTTAACAAGGTAATTATGAGGAAGGTTATTAGTGATAATAATTGTGGCGGTTAAAGAGTAACTAGTGTAGCACCCGTGCGTTAAACGCACGGATAAAAAGTTGTGACAACAAATTTATGCAAATAAGGAAAGTGCAAAATGTAATTTTTTTTTTACAATGAATATAATTTTTTCCCAAAAACAATTACTTAAATTGAAGTGGCTGAATAAAATTAAAGAAAAAATATCATTTTATGTGATTCAGAGGGGTAATTAATAGCATTATTGTAGTATAAGTAGTGTCTTTTTTTTAAATAAAGAAAATATAAAAAAGTTGGTCTAAATAATTCGATAAATCAATAGCTATTGTTATTTCTCCTTAGAATATGCTTAGCAAATTACCTGTCATTTTAGACTTCTGCCCATCTTAGAAATTAAGAATTTATCATGAAAAAAATATTCAAAATTGATTGTTTGTAGGTGAAAATAGTTTTATGAAAGTGATATTGGGGAGGAGAATAAAAAAGGTGCAAGAGTGTGGAATTGGGTGAAGGTGATCTTTAAAAAGAGAGAAATGAGTAATTAAGAAAATTTGAGGAAGCATTAATCATTAATTATATTATTGGCTACTTGAAGGAAGCAATTAAAGATCTCTACATTACTTTGAAATTGGTGCACTTGAAATAGCTAAATTCTAGAATCATCTTTGTTTTGGAGGGAAAATGAGTGCTCTTATGCACTTCCCTCTTTATATAATTATAGATTAGTAGAATAATTATTAAGAAAATTAATCATACTAATAATGGATATTAATTAGGACACAATAAATTAGGTAATAATGTTGATGGTTATAACTTGGTGAAAGAGTTTTGAGATGGAGTATAAATAGTGATATGAGTCTTAGAGAGCTCGTACACCAAGAGAAGTTAGAAAGAAAGGTTTATTGTTTTAGTGGAACGGAGAAGGCGAGACTGAAGAAGGAAAGAGGAGATTTTGAAGGCACTAGTGAAAGCTTTGTTGTCGTTCAAGTACTCTAAGAAAGACCTCAACGAAGGTAAGGGATTATACATCATTTAAGTAATTGATTTCCGATCCGTTTCATTTTTTAGGTTTCCGCATATTTCTTGGCGATGTACGTTTCATTTGATACCTAAAAGCTGACCTCACGTCAGTATTTGTTTTGACTCCCTCGCTTACCGTTATTTGCTAATCTTTTGCTATTCGTTTGCTTAAATTGTTCTTTTGGTTTCGTAAAGACGGAATTTTATTGTTATCATGAAAGATCGTATTTTGTATAAAAAATGAGTTTTGATATGATATGATTTTGTTCCATTAATGATCACTAAGTTGGACAACCTGCTTCGGCGGGGTATATTTGATATTTTGGCCTTTGGGCAAACTTAGGACTCTGCGGAGTCAACCTTGTGCCCTTTGTGGGATTTCGAACCCTTTGTGGGTATTAGTGCTCTTTGTGGGCTTTTGTTCCCTTTGTGGGTATTAGTGCTCTTTGTGGGCTTTTGTTCCCTTTATGGGATTTTGGTTTGATAAGGTCAGTGGACCACTTATGTGATCATGATGTCTGTGAATGATTTGATTATCTACGGCTGGTATGGGACGGTTGTAGATAATTAGATCATTCGAGTCAACTTTGTTCAGCTTATCAGTCCTTTGAATTTCCTTATAATCTGTGAATGGTTTAGTTAGTTAAAACTGGTATGGGACGGTTTTAATTAAGTAAATCATTCGAGTCAATTTGAATCGATTTCGTCATCATTGGAACATTAAAATATTTATCAACTCAGTTTGTGAAACCGTTGAGATTTTGAAAGACATTTGGTTTGAGATTTGGTAAATAACTATTTCGAATTTGTGTTCTGTTATGTCTTCAATTGTTACTTGAAATTTGTAACGTTTGATATTCATTCAGTTCAACTCCTCCTTAGTAACCGGAGGGGTTGTATATGAACTTGCTGGGCATTGTTCGCTCTCCCTTTCATCTTCTTTTCTTCCAGATTTCATATATGAAGAATGTGAAACGGTTCGGGAGCACTTCATAAGGAGTTCAAGCATTGTTTTGGCTTATTTCATTTTAGACTCGTTAGGTAGTTATTGCAATTATTTGAGAGTTTGTAAGACTTTAAAGATTTTGTTGGATTTTAGTTACCGTTATTTGGTTTCGAATTATTATTTATATTGGAGAATTATTATTATTATTGTTGTGGAAATTTGGGGTCGTTACAGTAGGCACCATCTCATTAAGAGAAAAATTGAAGAGATGGACAGAGGGATCCCAAAATCGAGTAGCACCCTGCAAAAGATTCCAATCCGGTTGGAGGTTCTTCAAGGTGAAAAGGATTCTGAATCCGAATTCTGCTATAAACTTGTTGCGAGATCGATTACGAAACGACCTCACGAAATCTCTTGATGCTTGCTTGAAGGCTTCAATCACTTCAGAAGGCAAAGAAAAATCATCGACAAGCATGGACGTTGGGGCGATCTCCTTGGAAGCCATGGATCACAGGGTTGAAAAAGAAGACAAGAACTTCACCCTAACTGAATATCTATAGAGTTTGAAAGGCTAGGGCGAGTTATCTGGCCAGACTAAAGGGTGTTTTTATAGGGAAAACTGACAAAATCCTGTTCGAAGAAGGAAGAGGATTCTGCATGGATATCGTGTCTCGCGCGAGATGCCTTGTCCCGCGCGATACATCTCCACGACAAAACAGCAACAATTCTTCACAAATAAAAATCTAGCCCCAACTTGACGAAGCAAGTCTCGAAAAACCTGCACATACAGTTCCCAACATACAGTGAAACACCAAATTCAAGCTCAAAATTGTGGCCTAGGTGGCCATTCCATTTCCAAACTACGGAAAGTCGAGAAAGTTAAAAAACTAACTAATTAAACCTAGGACTAGGAATTAAGGAAAACCATGTTTTTGTGCCATCTATGTGCTAACAGGTACCAAAGAAAAAGGAAAATTGTCTGGGCCCACACGGCCAATATTTACAAATCATCAGAAAAAACAAATGGGGAGAAAAGGGGGATCAAGCCATCAGGTCACCCGAGCCGCCGGCACCTCCGCCTTCACCACCATGAGGCCTACCATCCCTCCTCGACCTCTTGGATCCACAAGTCGGAGTCACCGCAGAAGCCACCGTCAAAGCAGCGAGAGATGTCTTCTGGAACAGCCTCTCAGATAGGTCCGAAACCAGGGCCATCAATCCTGCCATCTTGCTCGCTCCCCGGTTATAATCAGGCGGAAGACGGTAACCCTCGAGAATACGATCTGGAGTCGGGATGTGGTCCATCATCGGCATGCTCCCCATTATATACGTGTAGCTCAGAGGACCAAAATCGGGCACAAAGGGCAGGGAACCAGCAGGCTGGGAAGAAGTGCTAGGGGCTGACGAACCTGAGGCAGAGGCAGAGGTGGAACCACGAGGAAGCGATCGCCTAGCACCCACCGGCAGAGGACCCATCAATCGAGGCAAGAACTCCGCATAGGAGGCTCCTCGGACAACACGAGTCGTAGCCGCACAACCCACCATGAGATTGGCATAATCATCATCAGGAATATAATGGGTGGGGTATATTGCCCTTGGCGGATCCGCTGGCACCCTATATGGCAGTCTACCCCGGCCATGCTGTGGGAAAACTCGCTCGCCCATGTACATAGTATCCCACTCCAGAGATGCCAGCATCATCTGCATCGCAGTAGCATCCCAAGCACGGTGGACCTCCTGCTCCAATAGGGTCCATGGATAGAGGCCCAGTCGCTCATACTCAAAGGCATCTAACATGGCCCGCACCTCTGCAACCGTCAGGGTCCACTCCTGATTCTCCTCCTAATCAACACTCCGATTGGGGTGGCTCCACCTCCTGATATCCGGGAACAGAGGGTTCGGACTGTCCAGCTCAAACTTATACAGTCCAAAGATGAAGTAGCCCCATATCTGTAAAAAAAACAGAGCAGATTCAGTATGAAATACAAATAAAGCATACAGACAAAGGACAGAAACAAAATCCAGAGCATACCTCCCAAGCATAAGAATACCCCGACAGGGTATCCTTGGTGTGCCTACATGCCTCGTCCATGGCGTGATAACAGAAGGCCAGCCACGCTGAGTCTAATCATAAGTCCTCACCTCATCCAAATTCACCAACAAACCCAAAAGAGAAAGACGGGCCGTAGAAGAGTGGTTCGCGAAAATAGTCTCCGAAAGAATGTACCAGAGGGCACCCCGCACCAACCGGTCGGTTTCCGCATTCGGCTTAAGCGCATAAGCCTCAAGCTGAGCCAGGAGAGGTAACAACTCAGCAGCAAACCCCTTAACCTTGTTAGGGGCAAAACCAATCAACTGCCTCCACACAATAGGGCTCGCAGGCTTATAACCCGTAGTCTTCGAGAGGGGCTCACCGGTGAACTCTAGCCCCGTAATAGCAAGGAAGTCTGTCGGAGTCATAGTGGCTTCCCCGAAGCGCAGATACACGGTGTGAGTAGTATCCCTTCACCTCTCCCGGATCTCCTGAAGAACTTGGGGAGTCCGTCTCATCCCCTGAAGGTTATCAACGAAGGTCAAAAGCCCCATTTGGGCCATCCTAGCTCGAACTCCATTGAGGTCCTTGATCTTGTCCCACAAAGCTCTAGCCAGTTTTGGGCTCCCACGACAGTTTTTCGTTGGCCTGTACGACTGCAAAACAGAGGAAGAGCAAAAGAACGATGTTAGAAATCATTCCATGGCAGAAATTCAAAGAAATAGAATAAAATTTTTGTTGAGGCATTTCATCGAACACTTGGCGTGCGCACAAGAAAAGCTTGCCCAAAGATGCAATTGATGACCCAAATCAACCCCTCCTACAAACCATGATATGTAGGGGACTCATACGCACACAATGCAACAACAATTATCCAACAAATTCAATAAAAAATGAAGCATGCAAGGTGGAACCAAGTTCTAAGCTAAACTGCCATTGATGAAATTGGGATTCAAAAAAGCATGGATTCAAAGGCAATACAATGCAAGAAACAAGAATTGAGAGAGAAGCTCTTACCAAACCTTCCCGAACAGCGGTACAAATATGCGCGTCCCTATCGAATGTAAGGTCATCGTGGGGGTAATCTTTTCCGAGAAAGTAACTCCCCAAAATTGGATTTTTTTCTCTCTTGAGCCATAGATTGTGGAGGGAGGAAGGATTGAAAGTTTATTGGGGGGAGGAATAACCAAGCAACTCGTGAAAATTTGTAGAGAAAATTGCCTTGGCTCGAGCTAGGAGGGAATTTGAAAAGAGGCAATTTCAAATTAAAACAGCAGCTGCTGTTATATATTACCTCGACAGTGGATATTCCGCACGAGATATGATATACCGCGCGAGATATGCCTTCTGGAATTTAACAAAATCGTCCCCGACAATAAGCGTCTACGCAACGTCAAAATTCAAAATTTTGACACATTTACCCTTGGAAATGATACACAAGCAAGGAAACGTGGCAAAATCGGCACCGCAAGTCACGGAACGAGCCGAACATGACACCCGCACGATGGTCTGGTACGGCACCAGTCGTCCGAAAACCAATTGATCCAAAGATCAACTCATTTCACATGATTCAGAGCCCAGAAAGGTGAATCATCAAATTAAAAGCCCGGTCCAACGCCCAGACAGGTGGATCGTCAAACCAAAAGCTCGGTCCAACGCCCAGACAGGTGGATCGTCATCAGAAAAGCCCGGTCCAATGCCAAGACAGGTGGATCGTCATCACAAAGGCCCGGTCCAATGCCCAGACAGGTGGATCGTCAAATCAAAAGCTCGATTCAATGCCCAAACAGGTGAATCACCATCCTCAACAATAAAAAGCCCGATTCGGAGCCCAGACAGGCCAATCGTCACAAAACTGACAAGACTCAAATGACCAGACAGGTGAGCCTTCGTTTTCTAACATATTTCCCCGCAGGTTCGGAGCCCAGACAGGCGAATCTTCAGACAGACAGGTATATTCAGAATTGGGTCTTGATTTGATTCCTCAGTATGAATTTGCCTTTTCAAAACAAAATCTCCTCGATTTTCAAAATACCTAAAGCAGCCTTTTCGTGTTTTGGAGTCGAACTACGTTATGGTCTGATTCTCCGATAGAGATACGAAGGAAGCCGTGCGACCCGACCAATCCCGTTGTTCAGAATGATGTCTTTTCTATCGTCGACATGACTTCTTTCATAAGACTTGTCGACGAGTGGCTCTGTAGACACCCCATTCTGAACCCATCGGATCACATTTATATCACTCAAAGTCTCGCTTTGAGTCAAGAAGTAGAAATCCACCATTTCGTCATGTTTCGTTAAGTTTTGACTAACCACCGTTAGTTTGGGACTAAACTGCATACGAGATAACGAGGAAAGGGCAGAATTGTCCACAGACTACAATATCCCGCGTGAAATGGCTTGTCTCGCGCGAGATATTGGTCTTCTGCAGCATGCAAATGACAGTTTCCTCGTCGATTTCAACCTCTTTTCGGGATAAAACTTTATCCATCCGGCCAACCAATGATTTTGGAGTCTGGAACCTTCCTAGGAGTGTTTTACCTCTCCACCTACACCTCTCCAACACCTATAAATACTTGGTGACTTCCAGTATTTCAAAGGTCCACGATCCCACACATTTTACTGGTTTCTCTCCTTGAAAAATTCCTGTAAATCACGCCTAAAATCACCTCAAAGTTTGCTTGTCAACCTTGTTGATAAACAAACATCAAGATCCGAGTCAAGGACTGAGGCGAAACTCTGTCCGTATCAAGATTCAATTCTAAACTTGAGTCGAAACTCTACCCAAATCACCTCATGCAAGGTAACCCCTAAATTCCTTTCTAATTGATTGTTAGAGTGGTATAAATACATAGAATCTAGGATCGGCCTAGAGCCTCCCCAAATGATGGGGATGGTCTCGAAGCAATCGATCCTACATTCCGTTTAACCCCGTTAAATGGATATTTATTTATTTTTATTTGAAATCCTCTTCTCTTTTGAAAACCTCTCTTTTCTTTAGCAAGACCGATCTCCGGATTGGGTGAAATGGGTGCTCCTTGACCTTCCCATTTCATAACCTAAGCCCCGAACCCAAATCTCTTTCAAAAATGGTTTTTCTATGTTTTTCAAACGAATAATATAGGTGGCGACTCAAAAGATAAATAAAAAGGAGATGTTCAAAATCCTTCACAACGCTTACACCTACGAAGAATGCCTTAACGGAATAGACAGAAGAATGCCAAAGAGCGTTTGAAGAATTAATGTAATACCTGACATGTCCACCCGTGTTAGTTCCACTATAAAAAGAAAAACTTCTATTATTTTACTTGAAAGTTAATGATGACGCCTTAGGGGCTATGCTCGCTCAAGAAAAGAAAGTTTCCACCAAGGAGAATTCCATCTACTTCGTAAGCCGAAGATTCATGTGAAATGAACTGAATTACTCAGTGTTGGAGAAATAATGTGCAACTCTAGTCTAGGTAACCAACATGCTGAAACAATAAATGGAAGCCTTCCCTATCAAACTCGTGGCAAGGGTAATCCTCTCATACACATTTTCGAAAATCCATTTATGTCGACAAGGATAACCAAGTGGTACTTCATGCTCGCATGTTGTGATATCCCTTATGTGATACTAAAATCCATCGAGGGAAAAGTGTTAAGTGATCAGCTGGCTGAATTTTCGTGTGACAAAGTGAAGGGAGAAGATGTGTGATTTCTTGAAGAAGGCGTAATGTGCACTATAGCAGAAAATAAGTGGCAAATGTTTTTTATGGAGTGGCAAATATGAGAGGGTACGAAATAGGAATGTTTCTTGTTGATCCCAAGGATGTATACACCCCAATAGCCATTCAATTGGAATTTGACGCTATAAACAATATAGCATATTATGAAGCTTGCATCGCCTGATTGGATGCCTCTCTAGAGAGAAATGTGCAAGAGCTAGAAGTTTTTTGTGATTCTTTATTAATCATAAATCAAACATCGCGCAAGTGAAAGATCCATGATTCTATACTACAAGGGTATGATTCGCACCTCGAATTTGCTGATGATCTAGCCATAATTGCTTCATTGGTGGAATTTCTCAAAGGAAAAAATTGTGAGGCCCTTCAAAATTTTGAAATTAGCAAATCAGGCGTTTGGTGTAGTGATTGAATTGGACCGAGAAGAATCAGAGAAAGCATGTTACACAAGACATTCAAAATTTCTTGATAGATGTGACATATCCACCTGGCAGTATCAAGAAAAGTTATCTGGCTCTACAATAATAGGCATCCCGATATGTCATAATAAGGGATCGGGTCCTCAAAAGGCACCGTGATGGGATAAATCTCAAGTGTGCCAACATAGCAGAAGGGAAAAGGGTCATGAACGAAATCCACGAAGGTGAATGTGAACCTGTGAGTACCCCAATCCAACTCGCGACCCAATAAAAGTGCCTTTTACTCAATAAAAGTGTGCTAGGGAGCATTTTGGTAAATTTCTGGTCCATTCCGAGACTTCCGGGAGTTTTTTATAAGTTTCTCAATAAGGAAGGACCTATAAGGAATTATTCAGTTTGGACCTGTTGGGAATTAACTTGGGAAGGGTCCAGAACCGCCACCTTGCACGTTTCTAGAAAGGAGGCGGTTATGGCTCGGTATGTCGTGCGACACCACAAGCCAATTCCCAGGCAATGTTAAATAAAGACTTTTCTCATTTTGACAAAAGGGGGGCTTCAGATTTTTCTTTCTCTCTACCCACAATGGGAACACTCTCTCTCTCTAAATGATTTCCAGAGCTCTCTCTCTCTAATCTCTAATGGCATCCTCACCAGTTCTCTCTCTAATCCCTTCCTCACCACCTCTCTCCCTATCTCTCTACTCCAACATCATCCCCTTCCTCACCGTTCTCTCTCTCGACCCCAAAAATGGCTTCCTCACCATTCTCTCTCTCTCTCTAAACCTGTTCACCGGCGACCTTCCTCACCGTTCTCTCTCTCGACTCCGGCTGAACGGAGACCTCACCCAATTCTCTCTCAATCGCTTCTCAACCTAGACCTGACCCGTTCCTCTCGCAATCGCTTCCATTTCTCTCTCTCTACCCAAATTGGCGTTCTCTCTCTCCAGCCACGGCCATTGCCATTTCTCTCACTCCCATTCTCCCCAAATCGTCGACGCCTTCTTCCCCATTCTAGACCCTAAGCCCATTGACCGCCACCGCTTCACCAACAATTTCCGGTCACCTCACCTGCTAGCTCGGACCCTTTTCCAGCCTTTAGCGTCCCTCTATCAAAATCACGCCATAAACCTCTGTCTCCTCAAACACACACAAACCATTGACCAATTCTCTCAATCCACTCTCTCTTCAATCTCTCCTTCGCACACTTCACAAACACCTATTGAAGATCCGAACTCTTCATCCAATCTGAGATTTGAGCTGGTTCTGATGCTGGTTTAGAAGAATTCTATACCTAACTTGGTATAGAATTTGTGGACGACAAGGGTAACATTCTAATTCTCCTTCTCTCTCTCTATTTTCATCATCTATTGATATTGTCATGCTTAGTCTGCAGTTTGTTTAGAATCTGATTGGGTATGTTTTGCTCTGATATCTAGATGTTCTGATGATGCATTTATTTTCGTAATGCATGCTCTTGTTCAGTGATGATATGCGTTGTGTATTAAAGGCTAAGGTGAGTGTGGATCATTCCATATCCACACTCATCTGAAAGAGAATCTCTCTCTCTGAAGTCATATTGACCTATTGTCCATCTCTGGTGATCTAAATTGGCTACTAATTTCCCCTGTAATCCCAGCCTTGTAAACCTCTGCGAGTGGGCTTGTTGTGTCACGCGACACACTTAGCCATCTTTGGTCCTGTGTCGGGTGACACACTTGGCCACCTTGCAGCTGGTCCATTTCAATTGTAATTTGTTCTCAGTTTTGTAATCGGGATGTGGCCCCCCGTACCAAGTGGTTCACAAGATGTAATTCTCTCATTTCATCAATAAAGCAAAGCATTAAAATGCATTTTATCACATATTGTCTCACATGATTTGCACACACGTTTGAATGATTTGGATGTTGAAACATTGAAAAACTCGTTCGCGAGGCATGTTGGGTTAACTCTCGGTTCTTCCCAACACGTAATCTGACCCATGAACCCATAAATTCTCTTTTCAAAAAGGTTTTCAATGTTTCCTTCAAAATGGCATGGCGACTCTCAATTTTCTAAATTTTTTAGCGAGCGTACATTCAGTGGCGACTCTGCTGGGGATATTGAAACTTGTTTTCAAAAGTGCGTCAAGCTTTCGTTCTTGTTTAACATCTAATTTGTTCATTTGTGTGTGCATTGTGTGTGATAGTATGTGATATTTGCATTTTGTAATCTTTGTGGTTTTCCTTTCCTTCCATGCTTCCTGTTTTGTTCTGCTGAGGTTTGGTGTTGAGCCATGGAATTGTTTGGAGGCTGGGGCTGGTTCTGTTTTTTGAGTCTGGAAAGCTGGCCTGCCTAGTCGCGCGACATAGTAAGCCAGGGCTATCCTGTGTCACGCGACAGCTTTGGCCACACTACATGATTTGATTTTTTTGGTGCAGGTTGTGATTGTGGGGCTGTCCCATGATCAAGTTATGATCATTTGATTGTTATACTCTGTGGGGTTTGGTATGTGTGTGTGTGTTGTTTTCCTTTTATCACCCCTTTTCAAATAAAAAAATAATTAAAAAAAAAACCAAAAAATCTTTTTCGCAAATAAAGGAATTTAGTCACCCTCACACGACATCACTAGATCTAGAGCCATTTGGTGCGATTGACGGCATCGCGGACGGTGATGTATGTCGCCTACGCTTGAGCGCCTAAAATCAATCATATCCCCCTAGTGCATCATAGGTGGAACCACACATTTTCAGCTTACCGAACGGTTGGTTTTTGACACGACATTTTCAAAATATACTAAAATGAATTGTTTCAAAATTTATAATAGGCTTTCGTACCTATCCCAAAACCTAGCATGTATGGGCATGTTGCCAATGTAACATGATTTCACGTATGGACATGTCGATCTCACGACATGTTCTAACGAGAGATCATGTCGCTTTGTCAACGTGCACCGACGAGAGGTCACGCCAGATTTTTTCCTTGAAATTCCTCAGGAATACCAATCATGCTGCCCAAATTTCCCCAGAAATTGGGATTGCTTGTCCGTCCCATAAATGCTTCAGTTTTATTTAGGTATTACTGCCTATTATTAATTTTTAATCAATACATTTAGTGTATTTTTGGATGGTGTGTCCCTAGGTTCCCTCGAGGTTTAGATTACGAGAATAAAGGTTTATCCTTTTCCAACCATTCCTAGGACTTAAAAGACATTGATTTCTATGTGAACATTAATAAAATGCTTGCATGCGTCCATCTCCTTTCATACTCTTCCCTCTCCCATACCTTCTCAAGGTTATGTCCTCTACCACCTTATACACCTCTTCGCCTCTGCAGTTACGGCAAGTTGGGTGCGTGCTCCGATTCCCGGTGCTCGTTTGGTTCGTGTCTCTGAGGCAGTTGCAGTGTTTGAGTGGTCTCTTCCTGATTCAGAATCCGAGATGTCTAGTGCAGAGAATGTGTCATCTGCCCAGTCCGGAGGTTCATCTGCTTCGGGTCAGCTGAGTTTGAATGATTTGTCCCTGGAGGAATTGAGGGTTACCCTTGAGGCCGCTCGGGTTTGTGATCGTGAGGCTCAATTGCTCGCCCAATCTGCTAGGGCTTGAGAAGAAGAAGCGCATGCTAAGTTTGTGGAAGCAATGCGTGTTCGAGGGATTGCCGTCATTCGTCATGAAGATGGGTCTTATGAGGAGATCACCGAGACTTATGATAGTGATCTAAGAGCCGGGAATGTTTCTCTCCCTCTTCTTCCTACCAATAGTGCTACACCTCTTCCCGCTTATCAAATGCATACTCCTCCTCCAGCACCTCAACCCAGCCAAGCTCAAATTCAGGGTGTGCAACTGATCCCCAATGCTTTCAAGGATCCTAATCGGTTTGGCTCGCAGTGTCAACCTCATAAAGGTCCCATGGTTTTTGGCTTCCAAATTCCCAGTGCCAAGGTCAGGGTCATTTCTTGGACAATTAGTTTAATCAGAAGGGATTTCCGCAGTTTCCTGCTAATCAACTTCAGCCTCAAGGAGGGTTTGCTCAACCATTTATGGGTTCATATTGTGGTTTCAGCTCGTCGTCTATGCAAAGTCAATATTCAGGACCCACTCAGTATTCGACTGCTGGTGCTCCACTTTGGAGTCAAATGTCCTCCATTCCCATCATAATTTCCATTCGGCAAGAGGTGCCAATACCCGAGTCACCTCCAAAGCTGGTTCAGAAGAAGAGAGAAAAATAGCACTTTGATGATGTGGGGATGCCTATAGATGAAATATTCGAAATCTTAGTAAGCGGAGGACTTGTTCAACCACTGGTAAATTATAGCCCTCCTAATCCCATGCCCAACCTGGATAAAAGCAAGTTTTGCTACTACCATCAATATTCTGGCCATACCACCAATGACTGCAAATCATTGAAGGTGATCATTCAAGGGCTCATGGATGAAGGAAAGATTGAGAAGGGTCCTTACCCCAGCGTTGTCACCAATCCTATTTCATGATATCAACAGAATCAAGGGGTTCCCATCCAAAGTTAGTGCAGTCAATCAGTCTTTGTAGGATCTAGGTTGTCTATCAGGTCATAAATGAATGTTGCTTTTGAGTATCGAGTTTGTTAAGTCCATTGTGGACTAGTTTTTTGCTTTCAATAATAAAAATCTTTATTTCTCTTCTTGCTAGACTCGAGACATCACTTGCACACCCACATTACACTTAATTGAAATGGTTTTATTCTATGATCACTTGTGCTGCTCAATCAATAAGTCATTGAAATAATTAATGTTTGATTTAATCAAAGTGAGAAAATCAACTGATATCCTTCTCAAATTGGGGCTCATCAATTCCCCATCTCGCATCTCATATGCTCACATCTCCTTCACCATACTCAGCATTCCGTTGCTTAATGAATTTGCATTAATCTTTCTCAAATAATCTTAAGCAAGCAATGAAGACTTAATCTCGTTTAGATCATCTGGTAGGGATTGCGGTTGAAACCTTTCACCCTAGGGAAGCCATTACCTCACCCTCACTAAACAATACCCTTTCATTTCAAGATCGGCATGTTTTGAAACCCTGTTTAGCCGTCATCTTTGCTTCTTGCTGAGAGAAGTCCAAGCAATGCCAAGAAGTTAGCTTCGAGAATCGGCGATGCACAAAGTACTCAAGTCATGAAGGAAGGACATATATAATTCTCAACTCCTCAAGAGGCCTTCCAAATTCTCAAAAGAAGGATTTTAAATCCTCACAATTCAGCAAAAGTCCTTAACCTCTCAAGAGGATTTCCAATTCTCAAAAGGATGTTGAATCCTCCCAAATCTCCCAAAGTCCTCAACTTCTCAAGAGGTTCTCCAATATTAAAAAGGAGCTCGAGTTCTCGAAAGTTCACAAAAGTTCTCAATGGCAGGGATTTCCTCTCACCAGCATCCACAAAACCAATCCCGAACCATCCTCTCATTTTTTAGAGGATACTCCCATTACCCTTGCCTTTGGCCAAAGTCAAAATTTGACCTCTCAGTCTTAGAGGCAATCAATATCCTCGCCATAGAAATCCCAAACACATCCTTGAAAACCAACCTCTCATCTTAGAGGTTCAGTAACTAAAAGGCACAGCCGACCTCTCATCTTAAGAGGTCATGATGCAAACAATATTCCAAATCACCTGGTGGCCGATCGAAGCCCTGAAACCCAGCTACAGTTCCTACCGGATAGCAGTTTCATTCTAATCTCATCGAGATCTAAATCAAATTAATGCTTCGTTGCTTGCTTAAATTGGAACCTAATCCATCTTGGTTCGCGATCATCAATCAGAGATTGTGCAAATCCAATTCATTTGGCACTTCACGTGAGCATATTTCATTTATTCTCCACAAACACTTTCCGTGGATGCCTCACTGGGGCTTCGCATCCGTGTCCTTCAGTGACACTCCAAGGAGACATGTTTTGCAATTCTCCAATTCTCAAAAGATCGTCAAATTCCTCAAAGGTTCTCAAAATCTTGAATTTTCGCATTCCTTCTCTTTTCAATTGGGATAAGCCCGAACTACGGCGACCTGAGCTCCTCACAATGAGGGGAACATAGGAAACCAGAAATGTTCCGGTCACAAACACATTCAAATCTCAGAAAATCTGTTCTCATCAAGGGTCGTCCCTATACACAAGTCCTCTTTCCATCTTTCCAAGTTTGATTCTTGATATCAGTTGGTTTTCTCCTCGTGATTAATCAAAATATTTGTTCATATCAAGCTTAGTGGTTGAATTACCCGAACATCAATAAAGGGTTTTAAGAAGTCTTGTGATCATTATGAATAAGACAAGTTTTCAAATGTCTCGACAAGTCTTCTCTTTCTACATCCTAGGAATATAGGGCCATACACAGTCTTTCTGTCAGCAGGGGTTTCCATACACTTTTCCGCACCTTGTGATGCTTATACTCTCTCAAAAGAGTCAAACCCAAAGCGAGTGTGTTACACAAAATCTGGATTCATTCCCACTTTTTGAAAGATGTGCCCCTGCACGTATACATTTCTGAGTCTTGTCCAATGACTGATTGACTAAGGTCTGAAATGATGGGTTACCTCCTTGGCCACATGATGATTCTGTCTGCAATAGGGCTGCATTGGATCTTTTCAAGCTGGGGCTTTTGCTAAGCTGTTCTCTCAGGCTCTCCCGTATTGGTATTTTTGCCAGGGTATTCTCTGCACTCACTTTGCTACATGATGAATGTGCTCCTTATTGGATTCACTTCGGGATTGCTTTGCATTATCAACTAGGGCTTCACCAAGTCACCTCCTCAAAATCTAGGTTTTACCTAGTCATCTCTTCAAAGCCAGGGCATTCACTTCACTTCCTCTACTGCTTGCCATCTCGGGCGCGCGACACACTTTGTTCTTATCAGCAACAATCAACCTGTTTCAATTTGTACTCTCAGGGCACGCCCCGACTTGCCTAGGCTCCACCATTTCTCATCCATCGCTCATACACTTCTCAAATGCGTGGGAGAGGGTTCACAACCCATACATCATCATACATATATACATTCATCCCATATACAATCCATCATTTGCTATTAGCTCATCAAGCCATACAAAATCCTCACCCCATTTTCATCCCCAGCCGAGATGGACTCGTGCAACAACACTAACAATGCATAAAATTAACAATAATTGAGTTCAAATTAATGCAAAGTGCCTAGAGTGTTGCGCTTCTCCCCCCCACAGGGTACAATAATCAAGTGATCATAATCTGATCATAAAGACTACTCCTCAAATCACAATCTAGACAAAGATTTCAAATCCTGCAGGTGGTATATTCTTCCTTTATCATCTTCATTAGTTTCGTCATCTTCAGATTTATCAGCATCGTTTGGAAGAGCTTTAGCTACCTCAATCTCCAAGCAATAGTACACATCAGCCTCAGCGTCATAAAAAGTCCATCTTGTATGGAAAATTATCATCAAACTCCCGTGTTGGATGGAGAATCATCATCAAAATCCCATGTTGGATGGAGAATCATCATCAAAATCCTGTGTTGGATGGCGATTCCTCATCAAAATCCCGTGTTGGATGGAGAATCATCATCAAATTCCCGTGTTGAACGGCGATTCCTCATCAAAATTCCGTGTTGGACAGAGAATCATCATCAAAATCCTGTGTTGGACGGCGATTCCTCATCAAAACCGCGTGTTGGACGAAGATTCCTCATCAAAGTGCTTGTGTTGGACGGTGAATCATCATTAAAATCTAGTGTTAGACAGGGATTCCTCATCAAAAAGTGCCCGTGTTGGATAGCGAATCATCATCAAAACCCCGTGTTGGACGGAAAATCATCAACAAAGATAGACCCTTGCACGGAAAACCAATAACTCTTCATCTTCATCAGTCGTAGCCTCAGTCCTTTCGGCAGCTACAGGTAAGCACAGCACAGGTATGAATGCATATCTCTTTCAAGCTACAAACCATCATATTTTTTATTGCAAAGTGCTAGTTATCGTTTATTTTTTGGGTTTGTTTCCTTTATCTCCTCGGGTCAAGACACCTTAGTTCTCACTCTATTCACTCTTCGGGTCTAGACACCATAGTTCTCACTCTATTCTCTCTTTGGGTCTAGACACCTTAGTTCTCACTCTATTCTCTCTTGGGGTCGAGACACCTTAGTTCTCACTCTATTACCTTTGCGGGTCGAGACACCTTAGTTCTCACTCTATTCTTTCTTCGGTTTGAGGCCCCATACGTTCTCACTTCTCGGTTTGAGGCACCATACATTCTCACTTCTCGGTTTGAGGCACCATGCATTCTCACTTCTCGGTTTGAGACAACATACAGTCTCACCTTTCTCGAACTACGATCGGGATTGATTCCCTTTTAAGGATACGTAGGAATCCTTTCTCGAGAGGTCCAGCCATCCAACCACATATATCGTTTGCCATATCCCCAGCATGTCCAGCCATTCGACCATTCTGGTCCATTTTTCCCATCTTTCGCTCGTCAAGATTGGGATCCTTCTTATCGACAACCTCACTTCTTCCATAAGTGACGTTGTCGAGGGGCTCTATGAGTACCCCAATCCAACTCGCGACCCAATAAAAGTGCCTTTTACTCAATAAAAGTGCGCTAGGGAGCATTTTGATAAATTTTCGGTCAATTTCGAGATTTCCGGGAGTTTTTTATAAGTTTCTCAATAAGGAAGGACCTATAAGGAATTATTACATTTGGACCTGTTGGGAATTAACTTGGGAAGGGTCCAGAACTGCCACCTTGCACGTTTCTAGAAAGGAGGTGGTTATGGCTCGGTGTGTCGTGCGACACCACAAGCCAATTCCCAGGCAATGTTAAATAAAGTCTTTTCTCATTTTGACAAAAGGGGGGCTTCCAGATTTTTCTTTCTCTCTACCCACAACGGGGGGACTCTCTCTCTCTAAACGGTTTCTAGAGCTCTCTCTCTAATCTCTAATGGCATCCTCACCAGTTCTCTCTCTAATCCCCTCCTCACCACCTCTCTCCCTTGCTCTCTACTCCAAAATCATCCCCTTCCTCACCGTTCTCTCTCTCAACTCCAAAAACGGCTTCCTCACCGTTCTCTCTCTCTCTCTAAACATGTTCACCGGTGACCTTCCTCACGATTCTCTCTCTCGACTCGGGCTGAACAGAGACCTCACCCAATTCTCTCTCAATCGCTTCTCAACCTAGACCTGACCCGTTCCTCTCGCAATCACTTCCATTTCTCTCTCTCTACCCAAATTGGCGTTCTCTCTCTCCAGCCACGGTCATCGCCATTTCTCTCACTCCCATTCTCCCCAAATCGTCGATGCCTCCTTCCCCATTCCAGACCCTAAGCCCATTGACTGCTACTGCTTCACCAACAATTTCTGGTCACCTCACCTACTAGCTCCGGTCCTTTTCCAGCCCTTAGCGTCCCTCTATCAAAATCACGTCATAAACCTCTGTCTCCTCAAACACACACAAACCATTGACCAATTCTCTCAATCAACTCTCTCTTCAATCTCTCCTTCGCACACTTCACAAACACCTATTGAATATTTGAACTCTTCATCCAATCTGAGATTTGAGCTGGTTTTGAAGCTGGTTTAGAAGAATTCTATACCTAACTTGGTATAGAATTTGTGGACGACAAGGGTAACGCTCTAATTCTCCTTCTCTCTCTCTATTTTCAGCATCTATTGATATTGTCATGCTTAGTGTGCAGTTTGTTTAGAATCTGATTTGGTATGTTCTGTTCTGATATCTAGATGTTCTGATGATGCATTTATTTTCGTAATGCATGCTCTTGCTCAGTGATGATATGCGTTGTGCATTAAAGACTAAGGTGAGTGTGGATCATTCCATATCCACACTCATCTGAAAGCGGATCTCTCTCTCTCTCTAAAGTCATATTGACCTATTGTCCATCTTTGGTGATCTAAATTGGATACTAATTTCCCCTGTAATCCCAGCCTTGTAAACCTCTGCGAGTGGGCTTGTTGTGTCACGCGACACACTTGGCCACCTTTGGTCCTGTGTCGAGCGACACACTTGGCCACCTTGCAGCTGGTCCATTTCGATTGTAATTTGTTCTCAGTTTTGTAATCGGGATGTGGCCCCCCGTACCAAGTGGTTCACAAGATGTAATTCTCTCATTTCATCAATAAAGCAAAGCATTAAAATGCATTTTATCTCATATTGTCTCACACAATTTCCACACACATTTGAATGATTTGGATGTTGAAACATTGAAAGACTCGTTCGTGAGGCGTGTTGGTTGAACTCTCGGTTCTTCCCAACACGTAATATGACCCCCGAACTCACAAATTCTCTTTTCAAAAAGGTTTTCAATGTTTCCTTCAAAATGGCGTAGCGACTCTCATTTTTCTAAATTTTTTAGCGAGCGTACATTCAGAACCTCACATGAATGTAGCTATGTTAGCAAAGAAGATCATCTAATATGGGTATTATTAGACCTCGCTGGGTGGACCTTATGCAGTAAAGAAGATATTGAACGGGTGCGCAGCTTTGCTAGTCGACTTAGGTGGCGATCAAATGCCAAAAGAGATGAACATGGACAGACAGAAGTTATTCTACTCATAAAGGATGGAATAAATAATGTTTACTAGGCTGAAAACTTTAAAGGGAGGCTAGGAAAAAATAAGAGCAAGGGCGCAAAAGAGATTCATGCAGATTGAAAACCTGAATGGGAGGTCTAGGCAAATTGAAGGGTGCGCATCAAAAAACCGTCATCCGTTTGAACTATAAAGACCCGAGCCACTTACAACAGGAGGAACATAAACAACCTTCGGGTCCAATATAATCAAACAACAAAATACAATATCCCTCTAAAATCATTTGTAATTTTATCCATTCCTTGTAACATGTTCACTATTACAACGAATTTCTTGAAATAATAAAAGACATTGTTAAAGAAAACATTGAGTCTGTTAATTTCAGTCTCATGGTTACTCCTAAATATCTACTTTCTATTTGGCCTTTGGTCTGCACTCTTAGCGTTGTTTTCTTTC
Organism: Adenophora triphylla var. japonica; assembly: GCA_022495995.1. Lineage (NCBI taxonomy): Eukaryota > Viridiplantae > Streptophyta > Magnoliopsida > Asterales > Campanulaceae > Adenophora > Adenophora triphylla. The sequence goes on from JAFEMH010000525.1 coordinate 531,184, forward strand.
TCCTTCTTGTGTGACCCCAAAACACCATTAGGCTTGCCCAGCCTACCGAATACCGAAGAACAGACTCGGTACTTCTCAGCTACAAGTCTCTTGCATGCATAAAAGTCATCCAATGGCTCTCCCATCAGTTGCTCCAGAATATTGAGTGGGTCAACTACAGCTTCCCTCTCCCTGAATGTCCAGCTAGGTTCGAAGGTGTTTCCTAAAAGCACCACGCCAAACAGGTCTATTAGGGATAAGTCAGTATTAAGAGTATCAAGAGACCAAGCGGGTGGTGCCATGGATGATTCAGTGAAATTGGGACATTCTAAAAGCTATCAAGAAAGAAGAAGTTGGTTATTTGAACATTCTGGTCGATTTCAGGGGCTGATATTATAGTCATTGGGGATCATTAACCATAAATTGAAAAACAAAAAATCTGGTTGTCAGATTCGCGCGAGCTCCACACCCTATGTCTGACTCACACGAGTTTAACATTGAAGTCCAAAACCGTACGGGTTCTTGATACCTACGAATTTGAAAAATCTCAATCACTCCTTGCGGAAACGTGTTCGGTCGAAACCTAACGGTTTATTTAAATTCCGCAAGCGCACGGGCTATTGAAATATAGCGGGTTCAAGTACGAGTCGATCCCACAAGGATAGGGTTTACTTTGGGATGAAATTATTTTACTGCATATATAAAAGAGATTGGGAGAAATATAGGTTGATTCAATAAAAGAATAATACATACGCAGAAAAATAATTTAAGAAAACTCTTATAAACGAAGCATTCTCGGGATTGAAAATCATTTAGCCAAATATTCATCATATAGTCATGTCTTTGAAAATATATATTTTCATAAAAATCAAGGATGGTACATTAGGCTTACACTACTTCTCACGATCAAGCAAGTAGTGTTGCACCATTCACAAATTATGCCCTATCTCTCGATGGCCCATAATTAGCAAGGATAAATTAAAGTTCGCAAATGAACGTACTTTCCATTCAAGAAAAAACCCTAGGCCATTGAACTACTCTCGTGATCAATGAAACCTAGTTCCTTTATATGGTTCCGTCAATCGAGATTCTCCGCTAGATACCTCTCTCGATTGACTGAATCATACAAGTTGGACGTCTCCAAAATGTAAGTCATTTTGAGATTGATATAAAGAAATTGTTTAGATGAAGATAGATGACAAGACTTTTTATTTAAGATGATGAACAAAAAGGCATTTTGAGTTTCCAACCCCAAGAATAAGGGGGATTACTCACTAGCCATTATAAACAAACAATTATAAGTAGTGATAAAAGATAAAGAGAAGAATGACTTATGATTGTAAAGAGATGATGGCTGGAAATAACTCTTTAACTTTTATTGCTTCCTTCCAAAAATACTTCAAGAATAATGAACACTTGAATCTTCAAAAATGTTTGGAACTAATGATAAGGAATTGTATATAATGTATTCTAAACTCTAGTATGCTATTCTCTGATATGATCTGATGTTTTTTAGACTGATTACAAATGGACTATATATAGATATGGAGGAGACTCTTCAAAGTGGTGCCTTCAAAAGGTGCCTTTTAATTCTGCGGACACCATTTGCAAGGACAGGCTAAGAGAACTGCACGGCCATGCCTCCTTGGCGCCAAAAATGGGTTTGAACTGGTGGAAGTGTACGGCCGCTCCACTCTTGGTCGCACGGCCGCTCTGGCTAGGATTGCTCGGTCACTCCTCTTTTCAAGCCTCGACCGCTACACGTTTTGGGGCCAAAATTGGCATGGCAAGGGCCAAGTGCACGGCCGCTCTTGTGCAAAGTGTACGGTCGTTCTGGCTGGAACTTGGCCTGTTTGCTTTGATTTGGTCTTCCCCTTCCATGGCTTTGACACTTGATTATTTCCAAGGCTCCCATTTGATCATAAATTGACTCTAAAACCTGTCTAAGAGTATAAAATATACCAAAAGCATAAAATCGAAGATATATGACAAAAGAAGCTTTAAATAACCTAAATGCAAACTAAATGATACTAATACTAAGGAAAAGATTGATAAATGATGGGATAAATGACTATATAATAGTCACTTATCAAACTTCCCCACACTAAGCTCTTGCTTGTCCCCAATCAAGATTAGGATGAAAAATGAGGAGGGAGAAAAGAATGCAAATGATAAAATAACGAGAATGATCCCTCAGAAAATTTATTGTAGCATGCTTATTGCTTTTGAAGATTGCCTCTTGCTTTCTATTTATATTTTTCATATCCTTAAAAATCACTAGAAAGAAGTATTTAGGGGATATTTCAAAGCAGCTATTTTGATGCAATAAACTAATATAGCATAAATAGGAGTTGATCAAGCAAAACATATTAGAAGGATGAATCTTGGATCATAAGCTTGGTGCAATAAAAAACATCACTCTTTAGAGTGATTTTTAACAAATTAGAAGTATTCATGGAATTGAGATGCATTTTTGAATCACTATGGCGCAAATGGAGGATGATAGTGGAAAATCTTATCAAGGCTTTAACAAATTATCTTATTTTTATTACGTGTTAAATTTGCCAAAGATTTTTAAGTAATTTTGATCCTTTCAAGTAGGAGACATTGTGGCTGCGAACCCCATGTTCCTAATACTTAGATCAAGAATACTTTGGATATTACTTCCATTTGGCAAGGAAACATCGTCGCAGCGAACGCCGTGCCCCGATTTACTTAGGAGGTAATAGATTTCTTTTTGCTTTGAAGATTTGGTGACTTAGTCACTCTTGAGGAATAAGATAAAATATTTAGCCTTGATTGATTAGTGGAAATGGAAAGATGGGATTTTTATGAAGGGATGTGATTCAAAAGAAGTAAAACAACGTGAATGTTGCTAACACTACCAGAAAAACAAGTTTTAGCGACAGAAATTTCCGTCGCTAAATCCAAATTTTTTTCGCTTAAATTAAACACCGACGGAAAAATTCCGTCGGTGGTCCGTCGCTATTGTCCCGCCGCTGATTTCCGACGGATTAAATTCCGCCGATATATTTTGATTTTACCGACGGAATTAATTCCGTCGGTGATTTACTAACATCAGTGACGGAAATTTCCACCGTTAAATCAATTTAATTTAATTAAATTTTCATTACAGCGACGGAAATTTTCGTGGCTGTAATAAATATTAATTAAATTAAACTAATTTCAGCGGCGGAAATTTTCGTCGCTGGAATAAAAATTAATTAAAATAAATTAATTTCAGCGACGGATATTTTCGTCGCTGAAATTAATTTATTCTAATTAATTTTTATTCCAGCGACGAAAATTTCCGCCGCTGAAAACAAAAATTAAATTAAAATTATATTAAAATTAATTGATATAGCGGCGAAAATTTCCGTCGCTGGAATAAAAATTAATTAAAATAAATTAATTTCAGCGACGGAAATTTCCGCCGTAGAAAACAAATATTAAATTAAAATTAATTGATATAGCGGCGGAAATTTCCGTCGCTGTAATAAAAATTAATTAAAATAAATTAATTTCAGCGAGGGAAATTTTCGTCTCTGATACTGAAATAAATTAAAAAAAAATATTTAAAATATCAATTAACCAATTTTTTTTGTACCTGATATAACAATTCAATTTATAAAACTAAAAATATAAAACTAAAAATCAATATGAGCGTACCAAACTAAAGACTAAATATCACCGTACCAAATCGGGAGGGGGAGGGGGGAGGGGGGAGAGGGGGGGAGAGGGGTGGGAGAGGGGGTGAGGGGCTCCCGCGGGTACCAAATATCTCAAATGTTTACAAACAAGTATAAAATAGTACAAACAAGTCTAAAATAGTCCGCCATCAACTCGGGAGAGGCTGGAAATTACCCTGGTCCATACGAGCCATCAACAGCGCAAATTTGGCATCAGTCTCTGCATGACGCCGAGCATTCTCCTCCTGCATCTGCGCCTGAGCCGCCAAAGCCTCTTCAAGCTTTGCCGTAACCTCTGCAGACTCGCGTCTCTCCTCAGCCAACTCAGCCTACAGAGTGTCGACCCTAGGATCATGATACATGGGCGGGACAATATTTGGCCGACGGCCGGTCGACGTCGACGGGCGTTGCCGCCCACAATCCCCCATCCCTAACACTCAGTCTCCTCTCTTTGGATGTCCCTCAGAGGTGACCGAGCGCCAAACATCAGGTACGAAGGGAACGGGCTGGCCGGGAGGAGTTCCTTCGGGAAGAACGGCGGCTTGATATGCACTCTGTCAAAATAAAACAAACAATTATAATCATATACATAATGTAATATACATAAATAAATTTACATATTCAAAATCAAGTCATTTAATGATAGTTTACTTACAAAGGCATTAGCAGAGCGATCGTCAACCCATTGTGGAGGTTGATCGGGCGTTGTACCTGTCCGAAGATGGGTGCTGGCGTAAACATCCAAAAAACTGACATTCGGACCATGATCCCTTTCCTATAAATAAAATAAGCGAGATTATTACTTTGAATTTGAATAAATGCAACATTTAAACAGATTTAAAAGCATGCATATACTACATTTACACTAAAACCATGGATTTCATAGCATCAACATGGCTCCCAGCTAACATACGTACATAAACCTATTTAAAAGCATGCATACACTACTACATTTAAACTAACATACATACCATGCGGTAGTGATGCTCGCCGACCGAGATCGTCCCCATGGTATGCTTCGTCGCCGACCCCGAGGAGCCTACTCTATTTGCCTTAGCCTGTTCGGCCATAGCTTTCGCCGCATCTGATGCCCAATATTCGCAAAATTGATGAAACACCTCCTCGGTCATCCAAGAAGGTGTCAAGGGCTGTTGATTTGCCTCGAGCCGCATAGTATAACATTGTTTCTTTGTGTTACCTATAAAAAATATGAATATCTCGTAAACATATAATGATGACATTATAAAATTAAAAGAGTATAATCATTGTTAATTAAACTAATTAAGGATAGATAAATATGTTACCAATATGATCCTTAAATAGCTTGTGAGCCTGTTTATCGAAAACGAATCTAGCCGTCGCCTCGTCGATTTCCGGCGCCCAAATTTGAATTACAAACTTAAAAGCAACACACATCTTCTTAAAATAAATTTAAAGCTTCTAACTCATATTTAACAATATATTAACAGATCTTCTTAATGTGTCTAGGAACTCGTTCCCGCTCCCGAACTCGAATCTCTACTCTTCCTTCGCCTCGGTCCTCGGGAGGTCTTTTGTCTAGGTATGTCGAAAAAGTCAGTCTGACCTCGTCCTGGCTCAGGTATCGTGTGAGCCGATGGATCAATCAGTCTGGTACCTCTCAGTACTGCTCTTTCCTGCCTCAAGGCCTCTCTGTGAGCCATCACATCAGGATCATTTCTCAAAACAGCTCTCCGAAGCTCCCGTCTCTCATAATCTGCTACAATGTCGCCAGTGATTTTATCAGGGTTGCTCTTGGCCTCTATGTCCCTTAATGTCCGACTGGAAGAATAGTCTGCCCCAAAATACTCTCGGCGTCGAGCCTCTATCATCAGCTATATAGGACCTTGCTGCTCCTCGTACCATATTAGATACTTGGTTGTCAGAAATGTTCTACCTCTAGTCTGACGGAGTAGTGGTCGTATCAGAAGAAAGCCCTCTAGAAATGCTCTGCCAAAGAAATGTGTAGTCTGAGGCTCAGTCATAATCATCGGCATGGTATTAGTCGTCAACTGCTCTCTCAAAGTCCGAATGGTCTGCAGCTATACATGTATCTCGCTCACTAGAGATGGAATGCAAAAGGATGATACATGTAGTCCCGAAAGTCGGACAATCACTGACTCGTCCTGAATATCTCTCATAGTCTGCAATCCCCATGCCGAAATCCAATAGTACAGGTTTGCGGTCTCATATCGGGCCAAGGCCAACCTCCTATGCCAACTCTCAGTAGCGGCATCCCTCAATATCCTGCGCTGTTCAGTCACCCAAGGTAATGCCGTCTGACCCTCTGGCAGTGGCGAGATCAAGCGCAATCTCTCATACAGCCACAATGATAATAATTTGGGGCTGCCTGAACCCATGTACTCGGATCCTCCGGCTAATCTATCAATGCCGTGGTATGTCTCCGCTAGCAATAGTGGAATGATGTCCATCGCTCCCTGTCCAGATTGAATATGTCGGATGTCAACTCCTCGATCACCTCTCAGCTGCTTGATGATCTCTAACAGCGTAGCTGGACACACTCCGATGTAGCCGCAGAAGTAGTGCGCAGACAGAATGAGCAACATGAATATATCTAAGGAAGTGGATAGATCAAACAGACTGGGGCTGGTCTGACTCAATCTGGCTATATGAGTCAAGTCTATGAATCTATCGTCAACGACAATGTGCGATACCCAGTCTGCTGATAATCCCAAGAATTCAGATAGTTGCTCCGTAACTGAACGTCTGTCTCGGGGAAATGCCACAGTCCTCGACTTAGCCACACCAGTCAGTGGTCGGAAATCCTCCATCGTTGGCATCATATCATTGTACGATAGGGTGAACACATGTCGCTCCGAATCCCAAAAGCACGAAGCAGCTCGAAGCAGATCCCAATCAATCTTCCAATCATTTAGAGACCAGATGCATGGCATGCTATACCTCCTGTCAATAAGTTTCCGATGTTTTTTTTTGGTGAAAGCGCGAGAGTTCAAGAATGTCTTGTTGAAATTGATACTCTCGGGAAACAATTTCTCCATTCTAATGCTCCATGCTGCCTTAAATTGGGGCTGCTGGGATTTTTTACCTACTAATATTGTGAATAATTGTAAATTGTTAATATTTAAAATTAGGTTTAGAATTGGGGTTGGCTTCTTAGTATCAACAAATCTTGAGCTCTAGTTCAAACTAAACTAAAGGATAATGGTGTCCCTACCTAACCACTTATGCCCCTAGATATAACTTTATACAAATTAATTGTCATATAGGTTTCAAATTTTACAATTCTTTAGCAATATAATTATTAAGCAAACAGTATATGCTTCCAACCAGCTTTAATCCAGCATGAAACCTAATTAAGCCTGAACATTTACTAATTTATTTTTATCTCTTGTTATAGCAATATAACTATTGTGCACTTTATTAATATATGTTTCAAACAACTTAGTTGGTTAGGTAGTTCTAATTCAACACTTGTTGACATGGAATCAATACCTACTCTATCCTTTAAGTGCCTGTTTGATAAACCTATCACATCCCGAAATGCACGATTATATGAAATGCAAATATCACTTTGTCTACTTGCTTTATAATCGAAAATAAAGAAATTTCGGCTTTTAGATAGACTTAAATTATTACTATTGTGAATAATTATAAATATTAATATTTAATTCTTTGTTGTAAAATATATAATTTTACAATGATGAATTAAATTAACATTTATAAACAAAATGAGAGTCGTTCTCATCCACAACTATCAAAACCCTATCTCATCTTAGACCAAGAAAGACAGAGCAAACAAGTTCTCGACTGTTTGAGCAAAGGATTTTCTGTTTAATAAGAATTTTTTTCCAGTTTCACTGTCCTCCTCTCTAAGGATCTCAAACATAACAGCCATGTTTGTGACAGTGCCTGTTTTACTCTTCACTGGTGTTATATGGTCACAAGTAAAAACAAGGTAACAGTATAACACCAGTGAAGAGAAAACAGACACTGTCACAAACATGGCTGTGATGTTTGAGATCCTTAGAGAGAAGAGGACAGTGAAACTTGAAAAACTCTTATTAAACAGAAAATCCTTTGCTCAAACAGTAGAGAACTTATTTTCTCTATCTTTCTTGATCAAAGATGGACGGATTTTGATAGCTGTGGGTGAGAAAGGCTCTCATCTTATTTATATTTTAAGATGTTAACCACCAACCACAATACCCTAAGGTGCATCTAGGGTGCCAGGACTGATATCAGGCGCTCAAACGTGGGCGATATACATCACCGTCCGCGATGCCGTCAATCGCCCCAAAATGGGATCTAGAACCACTAAGGTAGTGTGAAGTTGAATATGTTACATTATTGAGACATTCACCCCCCTTCCTCCCCCTTTGACTTTAAAAGACTTGAAAATTAGATATTTAGTAACTTATCTAATTGTTGCATATGTAACATGTTATGTTTACTAAATATGTAACATGTTATGTTTACTAAATATAACATGTTACATATTTGATTATGAGTACGGTTATTTATTTTTCTAGCTACTGAAGACGAAAGCTTGTAGAAACCAAGCCATTTAAAGTTATAACATATCGTTTTCTTTATATGTATTTTGTCTTTATAGTGGCATATGTTTTCTTCTATTCGTTAATATTACTAACATATCGTTTTCTTTTTGTCTTTTCTGATTCGGTATAACTAAATTGATTATTACCACCATTTAGATTACGCATTATTCGTTTTTCTTTAGGTTTCCTATTACTCATAATTAATATTGTCGTAGTTCTTATATATAAACTTAACCACGTACTACATTTTTATTGTTTAGGAATTTTAGGTCGTAAAGGAAATGCAATATATCCAACCCATCCGGCAACGCTTACTAAAATAGTATACAAACAGCATATAATTACCAACACATACGCATTTATAATTAATTAAGTTAATGTTTTTTGGGAACTAAGATTCTTCTATTTTTTAAGTAATGTGATTAAAGAAAGAGCTAATATATAATTAAGTTTTTGGTATCCACTCGGCTGGGAGGAAGAGAGTATGAATCATGAAAATCTAAACTAACCACAAAAGATAGAGATTTGAATCAAAACCAAGACCATAATATGATGCTCATACAATGACATCTTACTTTAACAAAATATAGTAA